>PVKS010032327.1:0-22646 GCA_004027875.1 Aplodontia rufa | reverse complement strand
TGCTTTTCAGGCATAAAATATTTCAATTACTTTATGCACTGACCAGAGTCCTTCTTCTCAAGAATGAGAACAGGGCTAGGATGAATGGGTAAGAGTGAGTCAGAGATATGCTAAATAGGAAAAAAAGGAAAAGAGAAAGAAACCTTAAAAACAGGCTACCAAACTAAGAAGAACTACTATTGTTAATTTTCCCTCTAAGAGGAGAGAGAAAAAAGAAAAGGGAAAAAAATTAAAAATTAAAAAAAAAGGAAGAGTAGGGGTTAACTGCTCTTTGATGTTAGCATAACAGAGAAGTAAAAATTGCTAGAGTTTTTATATATTGGAGAACCAGTAAACTTCACCAGATATCGCCTTGGTACACACCTAGAAAATGAAGTCAAAATAAAAAAAAGGGAGGGGGAATACGGAATATTTAATAGGAAAACCCTGGAAGTATTGATATTATGAATGTCTCTGGTCCTTTCAGGGAAAGGATCTTCTATTTTTGGCTGGATATGACCATTGTTAACTTTTTTTGAAGCTGGATTCAGGGGATCTGACCTATGGGTCATCTTTCCATCTTCTCAGGTCATCTTCAGTTTCTGTCTTCAATGTATCATGATTTTCTTTGTAGAGGTCTTTTATTTCCTTTGTTAGATTAATTCCCAAGTATTATATTCTTTTTGAAGATAATGTGAATGGCACCAATTTCCTGATTTCTTCTATCCTATTATCGTTAGTTTATAGGAAAGCTGTTAATTTATGGGTATTGATCTTGCAGCCTGCCAATTTGCTAAAATTGTTTATAAGCTTAAGAAGTTTTCTGGTGGAGTTTTTTGGATCTTCCAGATATAGGATCATGTCATAAGGAAAAAGGGATAGTTTAACTTCCTCTCTTCCTATTCTTATCCATTTGATTTCCTTCCCATCATCAGATAATGATTGCTCTGTCTACGGTCTTGAGAACTACATTGAATAAAAGTGGTGAGAGTGGACAGCCTTATCTTATTCCTGAGTTTAGTGGATATGCTTTCAACTTTTCTCCATTTAGCATTATACTAGCTGAGGGTTTGTCATACATGGTCTTTACATAGTTAAGTTCCTTTGATCCCTATCTTATCTAGAGTTTTGAGCGTAAGTGGGTGCTGGATTTTATCAAAGGCTTTTTATGAATAAACTGATATGATCATATGTTTTTTTGTCATTCTGTTTAAGTGATGAATCACATTTGATTTGTGTATATTGAACCAGCCTTGCATACCTGGAATGAAGCCCACTTGATCAAGGTGAATTATTTTCTTGATGAGTTTTTGAATGGACTTTGCTAGAATCTTATTAAGGATTTTCATGTCAAAGTTCATCAGGGATACTAGTCTGTAGTTTTCTTTTTTTGATGTGACTTTGCTGGGTTTTGGTATCAGTTATGGTTGCCTCATAAGAAGTGTTCAGGAGAGTTCCCTCTTTTTCAATTTCTAGGAATAGCTTAATAAGGAGAGGTGTTAGCTCCTCTTCATAGGTGTGGTAAAACTCAGCAAAGAATCCATCTGGTCCTGGGCTTTTCTTCTTTTGAATGATTTTAGTTGCTATGTGGATTTCAGTTACTGTTAATGGGGCTCTTTAGGATTTCAATATTGTCCTACTTCAATATGGGGATGTTGCACATCTAGTAATTTGTCCATGTCTTCCAGGTTACATAATTTAGAGTACAGTGTTTCAAAATATGATCTGATAATCTTTTTGGATTTCACAAAGGACAGCGTTGATTGCTCCCTCTTCATTGGTGATTTTATTGATTTGCATCATATTCCTCATTTGTTTAATGAGATTGGGCAGGGGTCTCTGAATTTTGTTTTTTGTTGTTCTCAATTTCACTGATTTCAGCTCTGATCTTGATTATTTCCTATCTTAATATGGCATTGGGATTAGACTGTTCTTCCTTTTGTAGGAATTCGAGATGGTGCACAAGCTTATTTGAGATATTTCCTGGTTTTTAATATAGGCACTCAGTGGTATGAATTTTACCCTTAAGAATGATTTTATGCTGCCTCAGAGGTTTTGATATGTTGTGTTTTCATTCTCATTTGCTTCCAAGAATTTGATTTTTGCTCTCATGTCTTCTTGTATCCATTCTTCATTCAATATGATATTAATCCTGATGTATATGCATGTTTTCTGTTATAATTTTTTGCTGTTAATTGCTAGGGTCGTTGTGTCATGAATTGATAGGATACATGGAATAAATTTAATATTGATTTCCTTTGTGAACTAGAATATGAACTATTTTAGAGAAGGATGCCTGTGCTGCTGAGAAGCATATTCAGCCAATTTGGGATGGAATACTCTATAGATGTCTGTTAAGTCCTTTTGATTTATGGTGTTGTTGGACTTGTGATCTCTATTATTTTGCTTTGACAATGTGTCAATTGGTGATAAAGTCTCCCAATATGATTATCTTGAGGTCCACATGTGGTTTAATGTCATGGAGTAATTGATCCACATAGCTGGAAGCATTGGTGTTTGGACAGAATATATTTACTATGGTTATATTTTTCTGTTGTATTGTTCCCTTTACTAGGATGTAATGGCCTTCTTTATCTCTTCTGATTAGTTTATATTTGAAATCTTTGTTGGACGTAAGGATTACAACACCAGCTTGCTTTCTTAGGCCATATGTTTGGTAGGTATTTTCATCCTTTCCCCCTCAATCTGTGAATATCATTGGCTGTAAGGTGGGTCTCCTTTCTGTATCATCATATTGTTGGATTTTGTTTTTTGATCCAATCTGCTACTCTGTCTTTTGATTGGTGCATTGAGACCATTCACATTTAGTGTTAGAATAGTTATGTGGTTGTGATTCATTGTTATGTTTTATTAGTAAGTTCTCTGCTATCTTGTTGTCTATTGATAGTGTATGCCTTTATTGAATTTCCTTTAGGAGTTTTGAGCGTTATTTTTTCCATCTGGAGTTTATCTTTGAGGGTACTTTGTAATGCTGGTTTTCTATTCAGGAGTGCTGCAAGTTTGATCTTATCATGAAAAGTTCTTATTTCCCCCTCAAATTTGAAGTTGAGTTTTGCTGGGATAGTATTGTTGGCTGCATGTTTTGGTCAAACATGGAAATATCTGCTTCCAGTATCTTCATTTGTACTGAAATATGAAATAATGGATAATAAAATAGTATGTTGACCTACTCTTATTAAAAAGAAAACAAATGAGAGAAACTTATGATCTAAATTTAGGAAGCCACTTATTTATTCTTTTGGAGGGAAGTGGGAGGGATGATAAGGAGGGCTTGAGGAGGGGAAAATCAATAGTATAGCTTACTTTTTAGTCTCCCAAGAAGCCAAATATTACATATGCAACTATTTAATTCAATAAAATGCACAATCATATATATATGTATATGCACATATAAAGACATTTATATCTGTTATAGGGGATAAATGCAGACAAGTCAAGAGACTGGAGAGTGGGTGATGTGGGGTGATTCTGGATTAGGATCAGGGATATATCATATCGTTACTACATATGCATTTATGATTACACAACACAACTCCTCAATAAACTTTAAACAAATAATACAACTTTAAGCATAAAGTTTATTCTCAAAAACAATTGGGAAAGAAACCAAGTTACCTTCAACTTTTAAGTTTCCCTGGCTTGAAACAAATACAGAACACTTAATTTGCCATTTTTCAAGGCAAACATAGTTCACCAAATCACTAGGTGCCAAACTAAGTGGAGCCTTGAAATTGCTTTCAAATTTACCCATGACTCCTATTTCAACTATACTTTGCTATTGACCCAGGGAAGAGTGTAGTCAAGCAATTTGGTTATGAGGAGCAGGAATTTTAACCAACCATAAGCATGAAATAGATTACATGTATAAAAATGTCACAAGTTCTAGCATTAGGTAAGATGTTGAAGATGTTGAAATCAATGATAACCTAAAGAAACAGTAATAAGTTTAATAATAGTAAGCCCTTGAAAGACCAGAAGTATATCATACCTCATACAGTAAAAAAATTTTTAAACACTTAGTGCTTCTATTACTATTAATGTCTCAATATGGTTTTTTAAATGTGATGATTATTAATACTTCTCTTTATTTTGGTAAAATCTTTTTGTTTTCAGTATGTAAAAGTGCTATGGAATGATCCTAACAAAAGGTAATTACATTTTCTTCTTTGTGTGATTGAGTGCATTTTTCAGAAGAAATTAGAAAGTTTAAAATCAACAAGGAAAAATCACAGGGCTTTAATTGAAACTTGTCACCTCTAAACATCTATTCAGTGCAGGTTACCAAAGACCTAAATGCACTTGCATCTGAAAAATCTTTAAATGTAAAAGTGAGCTAAACTTCTCAACTAGGTATCTAATAAAAAAGCATCTTCTCTACAGAATTCTTTCACTGTCAGTTTTAAATATAAATCTATGGAAATTCTTCTATAAAATTACATTTGCCTTCAGATTTAGAAATTTTAATGTTATAGAATATAAAAATGGTAGTTATGTACATTAAATATCATGTGCTATCAGCTATTATTTATAATTTCTGGATTAACTAGATCTCACAGACCCACCAAGTTGAATAGCTATTCATGCAAGAAACTACCTACATAAGTGCTAACGAAAACATGTAAGAGACAAGAGTGCCTGATAATAGAATTAAAAAGATAAAAGACATATTGAAGACAGAAAGGCAAAGATGCCAGAGCAATGCCTCCCTGAACTCCAAGCAGCCCAGCTTGAAAAGTTGACTCCTGCTCATTCTTTGTGAAATCTTTGTCTGAGAAGTCAGAAAAGTAAAAAATGGAAATGAAGCCCAAATTTAAATTGGAAGAATTTGTAGAGCTTCATGGTGAAGGTGGTATCGAGGAGATGGGCATTGGACTGATGGATAAAAACCATCAGTCCAAGAATCTGTTTAAAATTGAGATTTTAATATTCATTTAAAAAGTCCTATTTGTGAAAAACAAAGCACATTCCAAAGCTCTTATCAAAAAGGGATAGTGTTTGCATGAAAACAGACATACACCAATGGAACAGAAGGAAAACAGACAAACTAGACTACATCAAACTAAAATGTTATTGTATAACAAAGGAAAAAACCAACTGAGTGTAGAAACAGCCCACAGAATTGGAGAAAATATTTGCAAACTATGTATCTGACAAGAGGCTGATACCTGACATGTACAAGGAACTCCAAAAACTTAAGAGCAAAAATATAAAAATATGAGATTTAAAATGGACAATGCTAAATAGTTCTCAAAAGAATACATATAAATGACCAATAGGCATTGAAAAAATGTTTGACATCTCTAATCACCTGGGGAATATAAATAAAAATCACAACAATGTATTACCTCATCCTAGTAAGAATAGCTATTATCAAATACAATTAAAATAACATCCAGATGAGGATGTGGAGAATAGGGCAACCTTTCATCCTTCTGATGGAAATGTAAATTAGTAATCCATTATGGAAAACTGAATGGAATTCCTCAAATAATTAAAAATAGAACTGTTATACTAACCAGCAATCTCCCTACTGTATATATATACATAGGAAATGAAATCAGTATGTTAAAGATACATCTGCACTCCCATGTCCATTGCAACACTATTCACAACAGCCAGGAAATGAAAACAGTTTATGTGTCCATCATCTGATGAATGGATAAAGACAAAGTGACTATATATATATACACACGCACACACACACACATATATATATATACACACGCACACACACATATATATATATATATATATATATACACATGACCAAACACACACACACACACACACACACACACACACTGAAATGCCATTCAGCCATAAAAGGAATAAAGTCTTGCCATTTGCAACACCATGGATGGAACTGGAGATCATTATGTTAAGTAAAATAAGCTAAGTACAAAAGGACACTCATACATTGAATCTAAAAAAGTTGATTTCATAGAAGTGAGAGTAGAATGATGTTTTCCGGAGGTGGAGGAGAGTAGGGTATGGAAAAGGACAGGGAAATGTTTATCAATAAGTACCTAATTGTATTCAGATAAAAAAAAAAGAAGTTCTGGTATGCTATTGAATAATGGAATATATATGTTATATATAATATGAGCCATGAGAAGTTATAAGAGGATTTGAACTTTTTACCCTAAAAAGATAAACTTTTAACCTGATTTAAATACTACCCAATGTATACATGCAATGTCCCATAAATATATATAATATTTAGTTTTTATGTCAGTCAAAAATAAATATTTTAAACCAAATAAGTTTCAATTGTTTTGAAATAACATTTAAGTTCTTGCCATCAAAATAAATAAATATAGAGGTTTCTTTTATGTGAAGAGCAAAATTGCTGCCATAGTACATAGAATACATGACATTGGAAGTGTAGAACACACTATCACTTTCCCTTTTAGATACACTATATGACTGACACAGGAACATAAGTATGCATCTTTGGTCCCTATCTGTATTTGCCCTCCCTCACACAAATATACCCTTACCCATGTGCACATTCCATATATGATGAGGGGCAGCAGAAGAGTATAAAATGAACAAAGTTCACAACCTGAAATAAGCTCTATCACTTTTAAATATTAGCTTTTATACACTATTGTACAACAGTGTATTATACTGAACTACAAGATTTTTTCCATATGCATATATTTTCTGTTATTGTTTACTTAATATTTTCTTTGAATTAATTCATTTTCATTAATAGCTATATTTTGACACACATTAAAATAGATACCTAGTGAAAAGAAATTTACTTTGCACTCCACCTATAATCAGCTCAAATGTTCCTATTTGTATCCCAGCATATGTTATGCTGTTCTATACTATTTATTGAAAATTAATGTATCTTTTCTCCTCACCAGAGATCACGCAAATATTTAAGTCTCTTCTTTAAATTTAGGTGACTCCAACCAACATTGCTAGCCTCTTCTCCCTCATATGTGTTTTTTCTTCATTTCATTCCTTCCTAGCATTTCTTTCTTTTCTCTTTACCCACTTTCTCATGCCTTTACATTCACTACCTTCTATTTAATGTTTGTTTTCTCATCTGAATATGTCATACTCTTGTTTTGATCAATGAAATCATCAACAACTCTCCCTGGCAGATTTAGCCAAGAGTTCTCCTTTTTCTCATAAATTCACATTGCATATAGTCCTTACCACCTTCATAATAGATTTTTTTCATAAAGAGTTCCTTGAGAGCAGGGATCGCCAGTGTCTAGTACCATTTTCAGTATGTGTTAAGTGCTTAATGCAATTTGAATAGAAGTGTATTTAATTGAAGTGAAATCTAATTGGGAATTAAGAGTTGATATCTTCCAATAATTGTTTGTAAAATCGGTTCTACAGAAAAGTTACTTTCGGGTAAAGAAAAGAATGATATTACTGCTATGTTGTGGCACAAATCCTGGAGTACACAGACAATATTTCTCAGCTTCCTTGAGCCTGAATAAAACCATGAGATAGTGTGCAAAACTGATAAGTTTTTAGTTTATGTGTTTATTACAGTGCAATTTATTATGTGTAATTTACTTCAATCCAACATATAAGAGTTATTTTTTAAACTCTAAGTCTTAATTATTCTGTTTCCTTTTTTCAGGTTAAATGTCATGGGGAGTGATAGAGGGATAGAACACCATTTAAGTGTGATAGGAATAGAAAACTCATGCATGAGTTACATTGCTAGTTCCAGTATACATGTTTTTCTATCATGAAAGGGTTACAAGGTTTAAAAATACTAGAAAATGCAGTGCGTTATTGTTCATATTTCAATTATTGATATTTAACACCTATCCTTGAATTTGAAAATTCTCATTTACTTAGAAAAATCCTTATGGAATGTTTATTGCCCCTGTGCAGATCTGAGATCTCCTTACAACATATTAAATTCAATGTGAAATTTCAGTACACATCATAACCAAAATTACACATCCTAGTTAAATCTAAGTCTGTGAACCTAGTAATACATTAGTATATAATTAAATTATAAAACCTCAGTCTAAAACTCTTTCAGTATGTACTCTGAACCAAAATATTTAAGTAAATGTTTTTGAGTTACATTGCTAATCTATTTTAAAAATAGGTCTGATCTAATAATTCATTAAACATTTATATTTACTGACATTCTCTCCAACAATTTTATCATGAATATGTAAAGGTTCATTTGCAGAATCAAATAATTTTAAACTTAACCTGATGTCAACATTTTATATAATTGTTTCAATAAATCTTTTTGTTTTCAAAGCTTATCTCCACTAACATCTATCATGCTAGACTTGACAGAGGATATGAGGTTTACCTGAGCACTAGCCTAAAGAGCAAACATTGAATGCCTATATGCCCACAGGCCTCCTTTCCACAGCCATTAAAAGAGCAGCTATTTCCATAGTCCTAATGAGAACACTTTTTTTTTTTTTTGCCAGATGCCTCTCCCTCCTTTTAGACACCATTCTTAGAATAGCTGCAAAGATGGGGCTGGAGCGGTGGCTCGGTGGTTACGGCACTTGCCGAGCATGCGCAAGTACATGGGTTCAAACTCCAGCAACCTACATACACAACTAAGTGTCTGAGCAATGAAAGCCTTGTGAAAAACTCAATAAAAAATTGATTCTCTGTCTCTCTCTCACTGTCCTTCTCTCTGTTTAAAAAAAAAAAAAAAGAATAGCTGCAAAGAAAATTCTAGCAAGATTATCTCAAGAGGAGTATTGAATATACATATTTGAATTAGGTTTTTGAAAACTACAAAGTTCTGGTACTTTTCAGTCTGTTGCTATTCTGACATGTTGGCATCCAGGGAGTTTAAATAAAGTAACTATAGGATGTTCCCAAAATCAGAATCATTCCATAATCAATTTCTATTGAGCAGCTAAGAAGCTGAAGCAGGCAGCAATGAAGCAGGGTCATACGCCCTGGAAGAAATTTCCTATCCTTTGGTTTAATTAACTAAAATGCAGAAGAAATGTTAAATTTATAAGAAAGCACAAAGGTATTCTAGTTCTACTCTGAATGACCCTAAGACTATTTAATTAATAGACTTTAGTTTTAGGTCAGTTTTACATTAAAAGAAAATGAACAGAAACTGCAAAGAATTCCCATTTGTTCCATACACCCAAACACGAACACACACATGCACATTTCCCCCATTATTTTTTTTTAAGAGAAAGGGCCAGTGAGAGAAAGACAAAATCAATTTTATTCAGTTTTCATAAGGCTTTCATTGCTCCAACACTTCATTATATACGTGGTGCTGGGGTTTGAACCCATACCCTCATACATGCCAGGCAGGCACCATAACTGCTGAGCTACCACTGTAGCCCCAGTTCCCCCATTATTAACCTCTTGCATTAGGGTGGTATACTTGTCACAACTGAGGATCCCATATTGATAATTATTTAAAAAAAAACAAAGGCCATAGTTTATATTAGGGTTCATTCTTTTGTGCTGCACATTAAGAAATGTAGGACAACTATCCAACATAACCAAAATCATGCAGAATAGCTTCATTGCTCTAAAAACTCCCTGTCTTCTACTTATTCATCACTTCCTTCCTTCCTCTAAGTCCTGATCTTTTTAGATTGAATTTTCTCACTTAGTAAAATGCATTTAAGGACCCCTCCCCCCATGCTTCTTTTGCCCTTGTTTAGCAATAAAAAATAATGAGCAAATATGCCATTCCTTGGATAGACGAGTTTGTTCAACCATTCAGCCACTAAATGACATTTTGCTTGGTTCCAAATTTGGTGAGTTATCAATAAACCTGCTATAAGTATCAATCTGGGGGTCTTTGTGTTGACATACAATTTCAACTCCTTTAAGTAAAAACCAAGGAGCATGATTGTGATTGGATCTCATAAGAGTATATTTAGTTTTATAAGAAACAACCAAAATATCTTCCAAAGTGATTGCTCCATTTTGCATTTCCACAGGAATTAATAAGCTTGTTGTTCCACATCCTAGTTGTTATTTGGAATTGTCTGTGTTCCAGATGTTGCCCATTCCCATAAGTATGTAATCTTGTCTCATTTCAATTTTTAATTCCATAATTATATATAATATCAAGCCTTTTCTGTTATTTGCCCTCTATAGATTATTTTGGTGAAATTTCTCTCATGATATATTGGATACATTTTAACTGGTTGATTTATTTTTGTTAATTTTTAAGAATCCATATTTTATTTTATTTTATTTTATTTTTTATTAGAAGAATATAGAAATACAGTTGAGGGGGAAACATTATCAAAACATTAGCAATCAATGGATATAAACTTTGTTATCGAGGGGAAAAGCCAGATCATGGACAAGAATCCATATTTTAAATACCATTACTTTATTAGTTATACATTTTACAAATATTATTCCATTGTTTGACTTGTAGAACTAAATTTTTTAATGTTTCAAAATTCTGTTATCCTTTAAAATAAAAATATAAAAATATTTTAGTCATAAATTATCAATTTTATAAAATGGAAGATAGTGATTGAAATTTATATGATCAATAAGCTGATTAAAAACAGTTTGCTATCCAAGAACATTGGATGTCTTTTCATATGATCAATAAGTTGATTATTAAAAACAGTTTGCTATCCAAAAACATTGGATGTCTTTTCATGTTCTCAGGTCTTCTTCAGTTTCTTTCTTCAATGTTCTATACTTTTCATTGTAGGGATTTTTTACTTCCTTGTTTCTTTCAACTCCAAGCTGTTTTTCTTTTGTTTAGGTTAATATGATTGGGATTGACTCAGCAGCTTCATTATTGGAGTATAGGAAATGTATTCATTTTCATATGTTAGCCATGTGTCCTGAAACTTTCCTAAATTTGGTTATCAGTTCCAGAAAACTTCTGGTAAGTGTTTTTGGTATTCTAGATATATGATCACATCATCTGAAAACAGTTAATTTGACTTCTTTTCATGTTTATATCCTTTAATTTCCTTCTCTTGCCTGATTGTTCTGACCAGTTTCAAGAACTAAATTGCATAGTAGTGATGAGAGTAGATATCTTTGTCTTGTTCCTGATTTTGGAGGAAATACTTTCAACTTTTCTTCCTTCAGTGTGATTTTGGCCTTGGGTTTGTCATAAATAGTTGTTATAATTGAGATAAATTCTCTCTATCCCTAATACCACCACCATTTTGTTTTTAACATGAATGGATGCTGGATTTTGTAAAATATTTTTCTGTATCTGTGGATATTGTCATATGATTCACATCCTTAATTCTATTTATGTAGTAAATTGCATTTATTGATCTGCATATGTTAAACCAACCTTGAATCTCTGGGATGAAACCTACTTGATTATGTGTCCTATTGTCCTGATGTATATTTTAAAGTGGTTTGCTAACATTTCAAGGATTTTGCATCTGTTTTCATCAAGGATATTAGTCTGCAGTTATGTTTCATTGACTGTATAATTTTAGAATTATTGTTTTTACTGGCTTCAAAGAATGTATTGGGGAGAATTCTCTATTTTATGGAATAATTTAAGGAAGACTTACATTAATTCTTCAAAGGTCTAATAAAATTCAGTTTATATCCCCATCTGGTCTTTGGCTTTTCTTTATTATAAGCTTTTTCAAATGCTGCTTTAATCTCAATGCTTTATATTGATATGTTTGTGTTTTGTATGTCTTAATGCTTCAATGTGGATAGATAATATGTATCTAGAAATTTGATAATATCTTCTAAATTTCAGTTTATTGTGCTGTAAATTTTTAAAACAGTTTCTACTGATCTTCTGAATTACAGAAGTGTCAGAATAAATATTGCCAAAATGGTTATGCTATCAAAAACATTATACAGATTCAATGCAATCTCCATCGAACTACCAATAGCAGTCTTCATGAAACTAGAAAAAAGTACTCCTAAAATTCATTTAGAAAACAAAAGCCCAAAGTAGCCAAAACAGTACTGAGCAAGAAGAGCAATGATGAAGGTATCACAGTACCTGATCTCAAATTATATTATAGAAGTATAGTAAGAAAAAAATATTGCAGTATTGGCATCAAAATAGGTATGAAGATCAATGCAAAAGAACAGAAGATAGATTCATCCACATAGCTATGGTTATCCAGTACTTGACAAAGATGCTAATCTATATGTTGGAGAAAAACATAACCTTTTTAACAAATTGTGCTAAGTAAACTGGATATTCATATGTACAAGAATGAAACCAAATCATTACCTCTCACCCAGCCCAAAAAAAAAAAAGTCTACTCAAAGTGGATCAAAGCAAGAAAAGGAAATCAAAGGGATAAGAATAGGAAGAGAGGAAGTTAAACTATCCCTTCTTGCTGATGACATGATCTTATGTCTGGAAAATCCAATAAACTCTATCAGAAAGCTACTTGAGCTGATAAACAGTTTCAGCAAAGTAGCAGGCTATAAGATCAATACCCATAAATCAATAGGTTGCTTATATGTCAAAAGTAGGGCAGAAAAAATCAGGAAATCAATCCCACTCACAATGTTCTCCAAAAGAGTGAAATATTTGGGAATTAAACAAGTAAAATACTTCTACAATGAAAATTATGGAACATTGAAGACAGAGATTGAAGACCTGAGAAGATAGAAAGACATTCCATGCTCTTGGATAGGCAGAATTAATATAATTAAAATGGGGCTGGAGCAGTGGCTCAGCGGTTTCAGCGCTTGCCTATCAAGCACGAGGACCCAGGTTCAAATCCCAGCACAACGTACACAATTAAGTGTTGGAGCAACTAAGGCCATGTGAAAAACTAAATAAAGTTGTTTAAAAAAAATATATATATATATATATAATTAAAATGGCCATTCTGCAAAAACTGCAACCCCCATCAAAATAATGCCTTTCTTTACAGATACAGAAAAATCAATTCTCAAATTCATTTGGAAAAGCAAGAAACCCAAAATAGCCAAAAGATTACTAAGCAAAACAAAATATATGTATTCACAATAATAGATTTAAACTATACTATTTATAATATATTATATATATTTATGTTTATATAACAGACTAGTTGTTATGTTTGTGAGGGGCATGATATAGAAGAATCAAGAGACTAGGGTGGGCACTGCAGGAGTAACTTCTTTATATATATTTGTGATTTGAAAACAACTCAATTTAAAAAAAAAGAATACAAATAAATGCTGATGAGGATGTGGGGGGAAAGTTATATCCATACATTTTTGGTGTGACTGGAAATTAGTACAATCACTTTAGAAAACATTGTGAAGATTCCTCAAAAAACTAGGAATAGAATCACTGTATTACTCTGCTGTTTCACTCCTTGGTAGCCATCCAAAGGAACTAAAATCAGCATACTATAGTGATAGAGGCACATCAGTGTTTATTGCAGTGAAAATTTCAGTAGGTCAAACAGGCAGCCCAGGTCCTCATCAACAGATAAATTGATTAGTATGGTATATATACACAATGCAGTTTTACTCAAACATTTAAAAAAAGAATGAAATTATGGCATATGGTGGTAAGTGGATGGAATTGGAGACCATCATGATAAATGAAATAAGCTAATCTCAGGAAGGGAAGGTTCACATGTTTTCTATCACATGTAGATGCTAGAGAAAATTAAGATTAAAAATAAAAAGGAGAGGGGGCTGGAGTAGTGGCTCTGTGGTTACAGCAACTGCCTGACATTCACAGGGACTCAAGTTTGAACCCTAACACCACATACGCAATGAAGTATATGAACAGTGAAAGCCACATGAAAAACTAAAAATTGATTTTCTCTCCCTCTCACTGTCCGTCTCTAGGAAAAAAAAAAAAAAAAGGAGAGAATCCAGGAAAATGGCAGATGGCATGCAAGTTGCGCAGCAGCTATCTCGGTAATCTGAAAGGAAGAAATGCTGGGATAGCTACCTTTCAGCAAGGAGCACTTTTTGGAAAAGATTTGCCAAACAAAGCACAGGTCAACGGAAGACCAGTTTCTTCAGAGACTCAGGTATAGCAAATGGAAAAGAGGAACTTGTTCAGAGGCATCCTGTCTCTGGCTGCTAGTAGCCAGTGACTGCTCGCCCCACAATTCAGCAGCTGGTGAGACTGTCTCACTCTGACCAGTTCAACCCAAAAGACAATTGTGAAAAGTCATATTGGGCTTGGAGCAGGTTTTCTCCACATCTCTACTGTGGAGGAGGGAGCAGACTCCCTCCTCTACCAAAGAGGAGGTCAGACTATAGCACTTTTGAGGCAAGCAGGCAGGACTAGAGCAGGTAGCCTAAGGTAGATCTCCATACAATCCTGCCAGGATCCTACACTCTGCTTTTTATGGGGAGAGTGCAAATAGGAGATCTACTCTATGCCTAAACTGGGACAATGCCATGGCATCTTTGCTCTGGAGGAGAGAACATTGTTCCCCCTTCCAGCCCTAAGTAGTGTGGACTGCCACCATTCTGAGAACACAGGAAGGCTGGTGGAATTTTGTATCAGACACTCATTACCTACCAGGGCAAATTCAGCAGGAACTAAGAGGAGAGCCTGGAGCCAGTGTACTCTTCAGGACAGTTAAACCAGAGATAATTGGATCAGGGAGTGAAGCATCTGTCTGAGGGCAAATTCCCTCCCCTACTCCTCCAAACCAACAAGCAGCCAGACAGCCAGACTCTTTGAAGACAGTTCAAGACAATTGGTCGGACTTCACTGGTGGTCACTAGGGCTGCTTCAAGGCAATATATCAGATTATTTTTTTTCTTCTCTTTAATGTGTGTGTTCATGTGTAGTAAGTGTTGCTGTGGAGCTGTTTGGGTTTTTTTGTTGTTGTTTTATTTTGTTTTTTTAGAGAGAGGGAAAGTGAGAGAGAATCAATTTTATTTAGTTTTTCATATGGCTTTTGGTTCTCCAAGACGTCATTGTGGACATGGTGCTAGGGTTTGAACTCACATACTTGTGCATGCTAGGCTAACTCCATAACTGCTAAGCCACCAATCCAGTCTCCTGTTTCTTCTTTCTACTTACTTATTTCTTACTTTTCCCTTCAACACTTGCTTTACTGTAAATATTAGTACTTGCCACACCACCTGAGGTCAGGCCTCCAAAGCCCACTATTAGTCTTCTTCTGTTACCCACATTTTCCCTACTCTCTAGCAATAGCCACCCTATTCTTCTAACACTCAACCCTGCCCCAACATCATTCCCCCAACCTCTCCCTCTGTCTTTTATCTTGCTTTTTTTTATTTTGTTTTTTGCTCTTTTATTTTTATTATTTTGGGTAATTTGGAATAGTATTAAAATAACTGAACATATTGTTTATTCATCCTTATGGACGGCCTGAATAGAAATCCAATATGATTGTCAAATTTGATAATGCTTGGTTACTTTTAATCCAGTTATAGCCTGATGGTTAATAGTGTTGTAACCAAAGATAGATATTAATCCTACCACTCCACTGATAGGTAGTAATAAACATGGTATCAGTCCTAGAAAGAACTAAATAACCAGATTAATGCTGTTTATTGTGCTTATTGACTACTCATATCGTGTCTTATGCCTTATTTGTGAGGTTTTAGAAATTACAAAGGTAAATAATTAAATATAGATTGGGAAGTCTGCTGTTAATCTCAATTTCACAAATTGTATGCAGCACAAGTAACCAGAGACAAAAAACCTACAACTCATCAACATCTCCAAAGTAATATAACCTAAGAGGACTCACAGCCCCATTCCCCAGCCCTGAAAATGAAGAAAAAGGAAAACAAATATCCCCCTCAAACCCACAGCTTCCCAGCCAAAGAGTTCACAGATAGGGTCCTAGATGAAAAAAGTATCTACAATCTGATTATTAGAGCAATCAAAGAATTAAAAGAAGATATAAGGAAGGAAACAAAAGGAATTGCAGGAGCTGAGAGATCACTTTGATAAAGAGCTAGACATTCTGAAAAGAGACATAGTAGAGCTCTTAGAATTGGAAAACATGGCCAAATTAAAAGTTCAGTTGAATATATTAATATCAGTAAACTCAGTAGAAAAAAAAACTTCAGCTATCAAAGATTAAACTTCAGAAAACGAAGACAGGCTAAGCAATGTTGAGTCCAAGGTGAATAGGCTAGAAAAGAAACTTACTGAACATTATCAGAACTTCCAAGAAGTATGGGATGAGATAACAAATAACATGAATGTCATGGGGATAGGAGAGAACATAGAACAACAAATGAATGGCCTAAAGAATCTTCTATGAAATACCAAAGAAAATTTCCCCCATATCAGAATTGATTCAGAAACTCAAATTCAAGATGCCTGTAGGACACCAACCTAACCAAATGAGAAACTCACCAAGACACATCATAGAAAATGAATAGAAATCAAGGAAATAATTTTATAAAGCAGTAAGAGAAATACACCAAATCACATTCAGAGGCAGATCAATAAGGATGGCTGTTGATTTTTCAAATCAGAAAATAAAGGCCAGGAGAGCATAGAATGATATTTTTCAAATACTGAAAGAAAATAATTTTCAGCCAAAGATACTATACCCTGAAAAACTCACCTTTAAATATAATAGGGAAATACAATACTCTCATGATAAGAACAAATTAATATGCACAAACAACCAGCTCTACAGAAAATACTCAAACTTCAATCAGAGGAACAAGCTAACAACTCCCAAAACCCACAAACAGGAAAGTCAAGAATAATTCACTAAAAGATATCCAAAATGATGCAAAATATAAAGGTCACAATGCCATGGACCAAAAAAAAAAAAAAATCACATATCTATTCTAATAGTGAATGTGAATGGACTCAGTGCCCCAATCAAAAGATACAGATTAGCTGACTGGAACAAAAAACAAAATCCAACAACATACTTCTTACAGGAGACACACCTCACAGCCAACAATAGACACAGATTGAAGGTGAAAGTTGGAAAAAAAAAAAAACCTACCAGGCTTATGGCCCAAGAAAACAAGCCAGTGTTGTGATCCTTATGTCTGACAAAGTTAACTTTGACCAAAAATTAGTCAGAAAGGATAAAGTCACTACATCATAGCAGAAGAAAAAATACATCAATGATATATTGACATAATGATAGTTAATATTTATGTCCCTAAATACAACACTCCCAAATATGTGGAAAAAGTACTCAAGGACATTAAACCACTTATTGACTTCAACACAGTAATACCAGGGGACTTTAAAACACCACTATCAACATTAGCAGATCAAAGCAAGAAAAAAAAAAAAAAACAAGATATCCCTAACCTAAACAACTATCAATTGGAATTTCAGAATATTCCACCCAAAAATCCTGAGTTCACTTTCTTCTCAGCAGCACATGGATCCTTCTCCAAAATAGATCATATCCTACTCCACGAAGGAAATCTTAGCAAATACAAAAAAGTTGATATAATCCCATATATCCTGTCAGACCGCAATGGTATTATCTTAGCAATTAACAGCAAGAAAAGTAATTGAAATTTCATAAATACTTGGAGACTGAATAATACTCTCTTAAATGAAGAATGGATCAAAGATAAAATGAGAACAGAAATCAAGAAATTCTTAGAAATGAATGAGATTGATGACACAACATATCAATCACTGGGACAGTATGAAAGCATTCTCAAGAGGCAAATTTATAGCACTGAGTACCTTCATCAAAAAAAATCAGAAGAGAGAGATCAAATAAACTTATGTTCCAACTCAAATCCCTACAAAAAGAGGAACACCAATCCCAAATCCAACAGAAGGCAGGAAATAATGAAGATCAGAGATGAAATCAATGAAATTGAGAACAACACAACAATACAAAGATCAACAAATCAAAGAGTTGGTTCTTTGAAAAAAATTAAAATTGACAGACCCCCTAGCCAACCTAACAAGAATGAAGTGAATCAAATCAGTGAAATCAAAGATGAAAATGGAGATATCACCACTACTTAACCCAAATCAGGAGGATTATCAGAATTTTGAAAAATTGTACTCTTCTAAATTTGATAATCTGGAAGACATGAATAAATACCTTGCCACATATGGCACTCTCAAATTAATACAGGAGGACACTGAAAATCTAAATATGTCACAGGTGGCAAAATTGAAACAGCAATCAAAGGAGTTCCAAAAAAAAAGCCTAGGACCTGATGGATTCTCAGCAGAGTTCTATAAGACTTTTACAGAAGAATTGATAACTCTCCTTAGTAAGTTACTCCATGAAATTTAAAGGGATGGAACCCTCCCAAATACATTTTATGAGGCAAATATAACCCTGATCCTCACACTCAAAGACATATCAAAATAAGAAAACTATAGACCAATTTCCTAATGAACATAGATACAAAAATCCTTAATAAAAATTGTGGCAAATCTCATCCAAAGACACACACATCAAAAAGATAATACATCACAATCAAGTGGGCTTCATTCCAAGAGCACAAGGCTGGTTCAACATGTGCAAATGAATAAATGTGATTCATCACTTAAACAGAATTAAAGACAAAAACCATATGATCAACTCAATTGATGCAGAAAAGGCCTTTGATAAAATTCAAAATGATTTATGCTCAAAACTCTGAAGAAACAGGGATCAAAGGAAAATACTTTAATATTGTAAGAGCCATCTATGACAAACCCATAGCCAACATTATACTGGATGGTGAAAAACTGAAACCATTCCCACTAAATGCGTGCACAAGACAAGGCTGTCCACTCTCACCACTATTGTTCAATATAGTCCTCAAAACCCTAGCCAGAGCTATCAGACAAGGAAATCAAAGGAATTCAAATGGGGAGAAGAAGTCAAGCCATCTCTATTTACTAATGACATAATCCTATACATAGCAGACCCAAACAGCTCTATCATAATACTATTAGAGTTTATAAATAAATTCAGTGAAATGATTGGTTACAAGATCAACTATCCTAAAATCAATAGCTTTATTATATTCCAGCAGTGATTCTGCCGAAGAACTTCAGAAATCTGTCCCATTCACAATAAACTCAAAAAGAATAAAATACTTGGGCATTAATCTAACAAAGGGCATAAAGGACTTCTACATTAAAAACTATCAAACACTAAAGAAAAATAGAAAATCTAAGATGTAAAAATATTCCATATTCTTGGTTAGGTTGAATAAATGTAATTAAAATGGCCATTGTGCCAAAAGTCCTCTACAGATTCATTACAATCCTATCAAGATAACAACAACGTTCTTCATAGATATAGAAAAGCAATTCTCAAATTCGTTTATGAATACAGGAAATCCAGAATAGCCAAAACATTACTAAGCAAGAAAGAGGAAGCATGAGGTATCATAATACCTGACCTGAAATTATATTATAGGGTTACAGTAACAAAAACAGCATGGTATTGGTATCACAACAGACATGAAGATCAGTGGAACAGAATAGAAGACACGGAAACAAACCCGCAAATCTTTAACCATCTGCTACTTGACAAGGGGGGCAAAAATATATGGAGGAAACACATCTTGAACAACAAATGGTGCTGGACAAACTGAACAGTCATATGCAAACAACTGAAACTAGATCCTTATCTTTCACCATGCACAAGAATCAAATTGAAATGGACCAAAGAATTAAGAATCAAACCAGCAGACTGGAAGATGGCAGTTATCCCAGCGACACTGACCCCGTGAAGCTCCCGAGAGTCAGCTCAAGCTGCATGTTGGCACGTGGATTCCCACGGTAGGACAAATTTCCCAGAACAGGCAAACATTGCCTCCTGCTAATTCTTTAACCCCAAAAGAAAAGTGAAGAGCATTAACAAAACAAAAAAAAATGAGGAAGCTGGTGCCAAATGCGTGGCCACCCCCACACCCGGTGGGAGTGGAACTTCCTCATAGGGGACCAAGCTACCCCTATTCAGATCCCCTAATCTGGCCTCCAACTCCCTGATTAGACTGCTCTTCATATATATGGACTCAGATTTAAGTCCGGATAGTTTTTCCGCTCAAAAGCAAATTTACACCTGGTCCTGCGAGCTGCAGCTGCAGCGGCACACTTGCCGGGGGGCGGGGCATCCTGCCCAGCGAAACACGCTGTCGGCCTCTCCACGCCGGGCAAAGGTTTGCAACCTGAAACGGAGGAAGGGTCTGAATTTCATGACCAAGCACCACTGTGAACTGACTGCTCATTGCTTTGCCTAGTCTTGCAGAAAGCACTGGGGAGAGATTGCTACCAAACTAGTCGGCGGCTGTCACCATTGTGACGTGTCCCTGAGGGTGGGGCGAGTCTTCCACCCCTAGCCCCTGCGTGTAACCGGCCGCAAGAAGCTTTGAATATATGGGGCAGCTTGGGTTTCAATTAAGCTTCTGAGCTTCTCACATAGCCAAGGCTGTGTAGTCCTGGGCACCTCAAGCAAGTCCCCTTCTAGTGCTTGTAACGGAGAATCACAAAACTCTAGAAAGACCTGGCCCTTTCCCTGAGGTCCTTAGCCAACAGCACTAAACAGCTCCTGAGCCCTCTGGGGATCACAAGACACGAAGAGTGGGCCACCATTGGTTGTAAGGAAGCGACATTCAGGCTAGCCACTCTACTTGGATCAATCAGACTCCCACAGCCTCTGTAAAAGGAGCAACTAGATTACCTACAATTTCTGAGCCCCAGACCCAAGAAATATCTGGAGTGTAGATTGGCTGGAAACAACCAACTCAGGCTTCTGCCCAGGGGGAGTCAAATACCCCTTTACTACAGAAAATTTCAGAGGAGATCCTCTAAGAAAATCCAGGCCACCGGTCTCAACCAATTCGCTTCTCCCCAAACAAGCTCAACTCTGAAAAATTCCCAGCCTGATCCGGGTTTCATAACACCACCAAATGATACATACCTCCGGATCTAAGGGTCAGAAATTCTCAGAACTGTAACAGCTAGTGTTGCATTTTTATTGGAGGTGTTTTTTTGTTTTTGTTTTTGTTTTTTTTTTTTGTTTGGTTTTTTTTTTTTTTTGGTTTTTTTTTTTGTTTTTTTGGTTTCTGGCTGATAAATAAGTTTTTTAAAATTTTTTTTTTTTTTTTTTTTTTTTTTTTTTTTTTTTTTTTTTTTTTTTTTTTTTTTTTTTTTTTTTTTTTTTTTTTTTTTTGGTTTTTGTTTTTGTTTAACAGGATTCCGGCTGAAAAATAAGATTTTCAAAATTTTTAACATTACTGTGGGTTTTCTTTTTTCTCTTTTGTTGTTGTTGTTTTTTTTTTCTTTCTTTCTTTCTCTTCTTTCTTTCACTTCCATTTCCTCTGCTCCTTTCTTGCCTTACGACCAATTCAGAATTCTGGTGGAGGTGGATGTAAATACTTATCGGTGTGTATGTAATGCTGATTGGTTCTTATTGCTTCAGGTCTCTAAGTCTTATTTAACCCTACTGCTAACTCTTTTCTCCAATTTACTCTGGTAATTCCTTAATTTAAGCTTCTTTATCTCATTCTTACCCCTAGTCTTTACCAGCTCCCCAGTCCTACATACTCCTCAGTCCTATTAAAATAACCTACTCCACCCCACTCCCTAGTTCCCCGATACTTGGTAACAGGTGTGCTTTTATACCTCCCCAATTCACTTCCTTGACTTCCGAGTCAACTCTTCTCCCCAAAATCAGAGAGATCCCATCACTTGAAGAAATTGAAACTCCTCAAAATGGCTAATTGCTTGGTACCATACTACACAGTGAGAGTTCTCTCAAAGAAAGCTGCCACTATTGGTGCTAATCATCAGCTACTCGGTTTCAACTGGAACGGAATAGTATCAGCGCCTACAGCCTTCCAAATTCCCACAGAACCGTCTGGCATCTCTAGGTCTAGATTGACCAAATTACTCCTCTTCACAACAAAGCAAAGCCATAAGAAGCTCCAATTACTACAACAAGACTATCAAGGCTGAAATAAAAGACAAGCTCTCTGACTCAAAATTGAGGAAAAGGGGAAATATATCTCAAATTCAGTCTTCTCCACCTAAGGACCTCATAGCTGGGGCCCTAGACGAAAACCAAAGGCATTGTGTCAACACTATGATTAGTAATGCAATCAAAGAGTTGAGAGAGGAATTAAGGGAAGAGATCAAAGAGCAATTTCAAGAGATGAGAGACAAAATCTACAGAGATATTAAGGATCAATTCCAGGAGATGAAAGATCAGCTGTACAAGGATATTGACATTCTGAAAAGAGATGTAGCAGAGCTAACAGGATTGAAAAATACGGTTAACCAACTCAAAGCTTCATTGGAAGACACCAACACCAGAGTAAACTCTAATGAAAATAGATCTTCAGCGCTTGAAGAACGAGTATCGGATAATGAGTATCGCCTAAACAATGTAGAAATCAAAGAAGAAAAGCGAGATAAACAGCTTACTTTACATAATCAAAAGTTCCAAGTAGTATTCGATGAGATGAGGCGTAATAACCTGAGAATCATCGGCCTGGAGGAAAACTCTGAACAGCAAACAAGAGGATTCAAGAACCTTTTAAGTGAAATCATAAGTGAGAACTTCCCTCATGTGGTGATTGATCTGGAATACCACATTCAAGATGCTTATAGAACACCAAATAGACCCAATCAGAGGAGAAACTCACCAAGACATATCATTTACAAATTGAATAACAGAGAAATTAAAGAGAGAATTCTAAAAGCTGCTCGAGTAAAACCCCAAATCACATTCAGAGGCAAACCTATTCGAATCACTACGGATTTTTCAGAACAAACAATGAAG
>PVKS010032326.1:0-22641 GCA_004027875.1 Aplodontia rufa | reverse complement strand
GTTAAGTGCCCTGGGTTCAATGCCTGGTTCCAAAAAAAAAAAAAAAAGATGCCTGTATTTTTATATTCTAAGCATTTTATAATGCAAGAACACAGAAGAAATAATTTGATGAGCACTTACTGAATGCTAGGCACTGAGCAAATGTTTTAGAAACATTATCTCAGGGTTTACAAATGCCAGCTATTCCCGCATCCCCTTGGACTTTTGTCCATGTCTTACTTTGGGTTTCTCCAAAACAAGGGAGGTGATCCTAGAAAGCATTGCCAGGGAGTGGAGAAAGGAGGCAGGGAGGGGAGACAGAACACATTCATGACGTCGTGGCTGGAACTGGGCTTCTGTTGGGGTCTTCTAAGCAACTGAGTACAAGATGCTGCAGAGTCATCCCATCGAGGTGTTCTGGGGACTGGAGGGAGTTGCCCACCAATTCTTGACCTTCAGTGGTTGATGGTTTTGTCTTAATCTTTGCTGGTACTGTAACAGAATGCCTGGATGCCTTATAAAGCAAAGAGGTTTACTTTGCCCGGTGTTTCTAACACTGGGAAGTTCATGAGTATGTAGTCAGCTTTTCACTGCTATAACAGAATTACTGAGGTGCTGAGCTTACAAAGAGAAAAGGGTTATTTGGGCTCAAATTTTGGAGAGTCCAGTCCATGATGGATGAACCCCACTATTTTGAGCCTGTGGGAAGACAGCCGAGTAAAGTCACTCACCTCACCAGCCAAGAAGCAAAAAGGAGGAAGAAGGGGCTGGGTCCCTTGATTCCCTTGGAGGGCAAGGCCTCAATGACCTAGGAGATCCTTCCTCCCTCCCTCAAGGTCTGACGGCCTCCCAATAGCTGCGCCCCGAGGACTAAGGCTTCAACTTGGGCCTCCGGGCCTGCGGAGACACCAGCACAGCACAGAGCAGACTCGACCTCTGCTCAGCAGTGGCGGGGACTCCAGCTGCGTCCCCTGGGACAGAGGGCACAAAACACAAGAGTGGGCTTGCTGCAGGACCACCTGCCCTTGCAGTAGCCAGTGCAGCCCCGCACATGTGGGAACTCGGTGCCTGGGGAGAAGCATTCAGCAGTGCGTGAGGCCCCATCCCTAGCGCCCCCACCCAGCCTCGCTGCCCACACTGCGGCACCCAGGAATGAGGACTCAGCACCTGAACGTGGGGACACGCTGAGCTATAGCAGCCACCTTCTGGACATTACCACCCTGGCCCTCTTGGTCTGTCCCATGCGGAGCCAAGAGCATCCCCAGTGGGAAGTGGCTGGTGGTGGTGAACCATGGGGTGGGCTGAAGAAGATGGCAGGGTCATCAACGGCTTCCGCTGAGGCTGCACCCGAGGGGCTGTCACTGACATGCCGCCTTTGCTTTAAATATGTCATTTTAGAAAACTTGTGAACCAGCCTTGGGGCTGGAGCGTGGTGGCAGAGCGCTTGCCTAGCATGCCAAAGCCCCGGGCTCCATCCCCGCAGCGACCCAGCAGATGGGACTGGCAGATGCCCCTGCCCAGGGCTCTTCCACTTTAACCCTGCACAGAGCAGCCCTGGGGTTCCCGGAAGAAGCCGCTGCGTGACCTTGCGGGCATTTGGGAATTAATCATTTTACGTTGCGTTTGTTGTCCTCAGGATTTCTTGAGGCTGCCTGCGTTTCCTCTGGGAAACCTGGGGAGTTCAAGTTCAGAGGCTGATGGTCCCACAGTGACCGGTACGGAAGCTGTGCAGTCGCCACGTGGAAGCCTCAGAGCCAGGATCCCCGATGTTCTCCCCATCTGCACCCAGGGCCTGCGGACTCCCTGCGGAATGGCTGGGCAGAGCCGCCTAGGAAAGCCAGGGAGCTGCAGGCTCCCGTCCACAGCCGCCACCAAGACCGCTCAGGGAGAATCGGAGCCTCTGCTGCTGCGTCCTCCTCCTGGCTTTACCATGTTTGCTTCTTAATACATATTTGAATAAAATATCATCCATCGGGGGGCTGGAGCGGAGGCTCAGCAGTTGGAGCGCTTGCCTGGCATGTGTGAGGTCCCGGGTTCAAACCCCAGCACCACGTACACAACGAAGTGTTGGAGAAACAAAGGCCAGGTGAAAATCTGAATGGAATTGATTCTCTCTTTCTCATTCTCCCTTTCTTTAAAAGAACTATCACCCATTGGACATCTCAAGTCACCTTGCCTGTCCCGTTATCTCACTCGGACCCACTAGTGTCCCTGGGCTCTTGGCGTGTGTCTGTTTCTTTCTTTTGGTACTGGGGCTTGAACCAGGGGTGCTTAACCACTGAGCCACATCCCCAGCTCTTTTTATACTTTATTTTGAGACAGGGTCTCGCTAAGTTGCTGAAGCTGGCTTTGAACTTGTGATCCTCCTGCCTCACCTTCCCAGAGCCGCTGGGGTTACACATTTTCCTTATTTCACATATGAGAACTCTGTGGCTCCGGGTGGTCAAGTGACTGGCTCGATGGTACACACGGAGAAAATAGCAGCAGCATCCTTCGCAGATCGGCCGCTCCCTACTAGTTCCGTTCTCCCCCTCGTAGGGAGCAAGTGGATTTGTGACCTTGTAGCTGAATGATATTCTCCCTCAGCCTCCCTCGAGGGGAGACAGCGTTGGTGACTGTGTTTTCCACCGGTGGAACCTCAGTGCACATTATGTGTGCACGGACATGTTCCTTCCCCTTACAGGTGACACCCTTGCCCTTGCATGGTGGATTCAAGACCCCACTGATGTCTGAAGCCACAGAAAGTCCTGGGTCGTCTCTATCCTGTGTTTCCCCTGCACATACATATCTGTGATAAAGTTTAACTTATACATTAAGCATAGTAAAAGATTAACACTAACTAATGATAAAATAATTATAACAATATGCTGCAATAAAAGTTATGTAGATGTGGTCTCTTGCTTTCTCTTTTTAACTCTCAAAATATCTTTCTTTAAGAGAGAGGGACAGTGTGAGAGACAGAGAGAGAAAGGGAGAATCAATTTTATTTAGTTTTTCATCTGGTTTCTAGTTGGTCTGATACTTAGCTGTGTACGTGGTACTGGAGTTCAAACTCGTCCTCACACGTCAGGCGAGTGCCGAAACCGCCCCAGCCCTCTCGAAATACCTCATTGTAGTGTACCCACCCTTCTTCTTGGGATGATGTGAGATCTCATGCACATGATGATGTGAATTAAGGTGTGTGACGTAGGCATGACACAGCATAGGGTTCCTACGCAAGGGTTGTTTGAGCATAAAGACTATGGTACCATGACACTCTGTCTAAATCTAGGATGGCTGCTGAGTGACTAATGGGAGGGTAGCATATACAGGCTGGATACCCTGGATGAAGGGCTGATTCATGTCCTGGATGGGATGGCCGGAGAATTCAGCATATTCCTTAGGACGCCATATAATGGACAGGTTATGAATTATTTATTTCTGGAAATTTCCTTTTAATACAGGCTGTGGTTGAGTGTGAGTAACTGAAGCTACGATATGCAGAGCTGTGGGTAAGAGATCTGGGCATGGGGTGCATGCCTGTAATTCCAGTGACTTGAGAAGTAAGGCGGGAGGATCACAAGTTTAAGGCCAGCCTGGGCAACTTGTCTCAAAACAAAACAAAAATAAACAAACAAAAGTCAAAAAGGGCTGGGGAGGTAGCTTAGTGGTAGAGAGTCCCTGGGTTTGATCCTCTGCACTTCAAACGAAGTGACATCAACAACAATAAACCATGGAGTGAAAACTGCTGTACTGAAAACCAGATAACGGACATCCCCGTGACCCAGCCTGCAGACAACCCAATGTCCTAGGTTTGGTAGGGACATAAAGTGGAAGCCACCTAGAACCCTGTTGTGGTTTTGACACGTCACCCCAAAAGCATGTGTTGGAAATTTAGTCCCCACTGGGCCAGCAGTGGAGGTGGGGCCTGAGCGAGGTGAGTGGATCACAGGGAGGAGTTTCTGCGTTAATGCTGCCATTGCGGGAGTGGGTTTATCATCATGAGAGCGAGTTCATCAAGGAGGACCTTGGTTCCCCTTTCCTCTCCCCGCTCTTTTGCCTCCTCCACCATGATGCATCGAGGAGGCCCTCATTTGGACTTCCTTCCAGAACTGTGAGGAAATCGACTTTAGGCCACTTAGTGTATGGTGCTGTGTTGTGGCAGCCCTGGCCAACAAATACAGCAAGTAAGCCATCCCTCCTCGCTAGTAACAGAAATTGGTACCAGAAGTGGGGTGTGCCCACCACGAACACAGGAGAAATGGATTGCATCGCCAAGGACGTCAGTAATGCAGACTAAACCTGGTGCCCCTCGCCATGCCAAAGAACGTGCGGGAAAACCATCACCCGCAGCCGTGTAGGGTTGACCCTGTCTGCCCGGCCTGTGCTTCTAGAATGATTAGAAAGAGCAAGAATGTCACTATTCACAGGCTGCTTCCTGCAAAGAATTACAAGAAATATATAGTCTCAGACAAGAACTGGCCGCCTTTCACAGCGATAAGCAGGACAGGATTGGAAGAGCCGGTGGCTTTCTGTCTCCCAGGCGGTAGAAACAGGGCTTCTACCTTCTTCCCAAGGCTGTTGTTTTAGATGACCTTGAGGTAGCATCTGTCTACCCAGAGTGACAAAAATATAAGTGGTTCAAGGAATCAAACAACGCAAATTAAATAGATATGAAGAGTCCGGCCAGAAGAGAGCATCAGATGTCATTCCTAGCAGTGTTCTAACTAGAAGCAGCTACACCAGATGCACACTAAGTTCTTTTTTTTTTCAATCAAAGATCTATGTTGTTAAAGAAACAGAATCCCAAGCTGGGCGTGGCAACACATGCCTGTGATCCCAGTAGCTTGGGAGGCTGAGGCAGGAGGATCACAAGTTCAAGGCCAGCCTCAGCAACTTAGCGAGGCCCTGAGCAAATTTGCAAGACCCTGTCTCAAACTAAAAAAGGGCTGGGGATGTGGCTTAGTGATTAAGCACCTCTGGGTTCAATTAAAAAAAAAAATCCAAAGCAGGACCTGTACCTTGGCCTGTCTGGTTTCCCAGTTCATTTAAAACCCTGTGTATTCTTCAGGCTGGGGTGTAGACCACAGATAAGGGTTCTTGTTTCTTTCCTCCTGCTCTTAAAAGAGCATCTGAAACCTAATAGGTTCTCCATAAAGAGTTGCTGGAGGAATGAAGCAATAACTAGGGAGACAGCAAAAGAGAAGGGAACCGGGAACTCAGGACAGGGGGCAACGCTTAAGACCAGGAACTCAGGACAGGGGACAACGTTTAAGACCAGGAACTCAGACAGGGGGCAACGTTTAAGACCGGGAAATTTAAGACAGTGGGCGTTAGTTTTGGCCCCTTGGACCTGCCAACCTTCTGGTCACTTCATCGAAGCTGGCTTCCTGCCTAGGAGGGTCCCCAAGGCGCCCTTCATGTCGCTGTTGCGCAGGCTGTGGATGGAGGGGTTCAGCATGGGCGCGACCACAGTGTACATCACCGCAGCGGCTGTGTCCCTCTGGGCCGTGTGGGAGGACATGGGGCTGAAACAAACTCCAATGAGTGTCCGGTGGAGCAGGGACACCACCGACAGTGGGAGCCGCAGGTGGAGAAAGCCCTCTGCCTCCCTGCGGCCGAGCGGATCCTCAGCACCGCGCTGCAGAGCTCAGGACGCCCACGAAGGGGAGCTGCTGGGCAGGGCGCCCGCCGGGTGCACCAGCGCCCTGCTGAGGAAGGTGTGGGAGCAGGCCAGCTTCAGCAGAGGGCTGAGGTCGCAGGAGTGGGGCACCCGGTTGCGGTTGCGGGTGCAGGAGGAGAGGGGAGAGCAGCGCCGCGTTCGCGAAGGCTGCGGTCCAGGGCGCGGCCACCAGGAGGCCACAGCGTCCGGCGTGACGGCCGGGGCGTGCCGCAGAGGGTGGCAGATGGCGGTCAGCAGGAAGCTGTCGATGCCTGCGAACCAGATGAAGAACATCTGCGCCAGGCAGCCGGGGTACGGGACCCCTTTGCGTCCCCTTTGCGTCCCGGCACTTGACTGGCCAGGCACGTGCTCAGGAAGAGGTTTGTCCCCTCCGACAGCCCCAGCAGAGCCACCCAGTGAGGTTTGTCCCCTCCATGGCGCCCCTGGAAGGTCAGCCGGGAAAGGGGAGCTGTCTGTGGTGCCGGCCAGGTCGCCCCCCACGTCCCCCGTGTCGCCGCCTCGGCTGGGTTCAGCGCTCTCCTCCGCTCCCTCTGCAGGGGACCCCTGCCCTGCCCTGCCTGTCCTCACCGAGCCGCTCCCAAGCGCACTGACCCCCGCTTACCTCCACCACCTCTGTCTCTGTGAGAAGGGCTTCCTGCCACCACAGGCAGGCTGAGCCTGCACCGCAGAAAGCCGAGTCCTGGGAGCAGACACCCCCAGGAGCCGCCAGGCTGGTGACCCACAGAGCTTGTTGGTTGAATCCCTGGTTTCTTCGTTTCTGAGAGTGGTGTTTATAGATTGGGGATCCCACTCTGTTGCTCAGAAGGGGAGCCTCCTCCTACCCTACTGTGTTAGCCCATTTTCCATTGCTATAACAAAATGCTTGAAGCTGGTAATGCATAAAGAACAGGGGTTGATTTAACTCAAACTTTCAGGCTCAGGGACATGGTGCCAGCTCTAGGAAGGACCTCATGAAAGGTGGCATCACGATGGGGCACTGTGGCAGGGAGGAATCACAGCAGCCCCGAGTGGGGAGGGCCAGCCTTGCATCACAACAACCATTGGACCACCAAAGTGACCTGAACACCTCCCAGTCCTAAAAGCCCCCCCTTCCAACACATGAATCTCTGGGGCTCACTCTCCCTTCCCATTCTTTCCCCCAAGTACTTCTTGGTCCTTCTGGGATTATCCACCAAATAAACTACCCACGCTCAAACCCTGCACTCAGAACCTGGTTTGGGAAGAATCCAAACTCCCAACTAGGGTACAAAGAGTCTGACAGAGTCCCTTTGCTAACTATTGCCAGGGGCCCCTCCACCTGCCTCCTTTTCTCTGTCCCACTGGGCCTCCACACCGCCAAGTCATTGCCTGTCCAGAGCAACCGGACCTCCTGCTGCTAGTCCAGGGCTGATGCCCAGCCAGGCTGCACCGGAGCAGTTACTGCGTAGCTGAATCCCAGGAATATTCAGCACAGGCTGGCAGATACCATTATAGTCCCTCCAAAGAAAGTAAAACCCATCCACGATCGAAGGTCAACGCAGGCTCGACATTCCAAGCCAAGTGGCCAACGGGGAAGCCTTCACAGAGCTCTGCCGGTTTCATCCGTGGCTCTCTGTGCAGTGCACGTTAGGAGAGGTTCCGGTTTATCATTGTCCTCAAAATTCAAGGTTGGTTTTGGTTTTGAAAAGTGGAGATTTACTTTGACTTTCATTGTGTATTGTAATTTTTGTAGAAGTCAAAAGGGTATGTGTGTGTGCGCGTGTGCGTGCGTGTGTGTGTGTGTTTGGTACTGTGGATTCAACCCAGGGTCAGTTTACCTCTGAGCTATATTCCCAGCTCCTTTTATATATATATTTTTATATTAAGTCAGGATCTTATTAAGTTGTGTAGGGCTTCTGGAAGTTGCTGACCTTGAGCTCGGCTATCCTCCTCTTTCAGCCTCCTGAGCTGTTGGGATCACAGGTGTGCACCGCACGCCTGGCTGCTTCCATAATTGTAAATGCATGAGCTTATCGTAAAACATGAAAGCAAAGTGTTCCATACGTAAGCTCCTATCAAATAGGCTCAGCGGTTGGTTATGGTGCTTGCTGACATGAGCAAGGACCCAGATTCAAATCCCAGGACCACATACACAACTAAGTGTCAGAGCAACAAAACCCAGATGGAAAAATAAGTAAAGTTGATTCTTTAAAAATAAAAAAATACAGCGGTTACAGCGCTTGCCCGGCATACACAAGTACTTGAGTTCGAACCCCAGCACCTCGTACGCAACAAAGTCTAGGAGCAATGAAGGCCACATGAAAAACTAAGTAAAAATTGTTTCTTTCTCTCTCTCACTGTCCCTCTCTCGTTAAAGATAAATAACAAATAAATAAAAACAGGGGGTGGAGTGGTGGTTCAGTGGTTGGAGTGCTTGCCTGGCATGTGCAAGGACCCGGGTTTGAACCCCAGCACTACGTACACAACCAAGCGTCAGAGAAACAAAAATCAGATGAATAAATAAAAATTGATTCTCTCTTTCTCCCCTCTCCACCTCTTTAAAAATAAATAAATAAATGCCAACAAACAGTATTTGGCTGTGTTTGTGGGACAACACAGAAGAAATGATATTGACAGTGAACTGAGCCCTGGAAAATCTAATTCTTGTACAAATCACAGAGACCGTGAACAGTTTCGCTCACTGTAAAATATAACAACTGGGGGCTGGAGCACTTGCCTGGCATGCGTGAGGACGTGAGTTCAAACCCTAGCACCACGTACACAATGAAGTGTTGGAGCAATGAAGGCCACGTGAAAAACGAAATAAAAATTGTTTCCCTCTCTCTCGCTCACTGTCCCTCTCTCTTTAAAAAAAAAAAAACAACTGGTTTGTATTTTTGGAATGCAAAATAATAATATTTAAGCAAAAATATAGGTAGCTCGTGTTAACAGGGGTCATAAATATTGGAAGCAAATCCTGCTAAATTGAAAATCGTTCTGCATGGGAGTTCCGCCATATCTTTGAGCGTGTGTCAGTCAACTTTCCATACTGTGACAAAATGCCGGAAACAATCCACTTACAGGGAGGAAAGGTTTATTTTGGCTCTCAGGTTCAGAAGTCTGTCCATGGCTGCGGCCCCAGGCATTTTGGGTCTGCAGCAGCACTGTGCACACTGTAGGAGCACTTGGTAAAGGAATTTGCTCACATTTGGTGGCCAGGAAGCAAAGAGAGAGACAGAAAGGGACTGGGGTTCCAATGTCCTGGTCAACGGTGCTTGCCTAACGCCCTCCCACTAGGTCCCACCTTCTAAAGTTTCCACCAACTTGGGTCCCAACAGACCCAAGGCAAGGACCAAACCTTTTACAAGCCAGCCTTTGAGAAACATTCAAAAGTGAAGCTAGGCTGGAGCTATGGCTCAGCGGTTATGGTGCTTGCCCGGCACGCGCAAGGACGCAAGTTCAAACCCCAGCACCATGTACACAATGAAGTGTCCAAGCAACGAAAGCCACATAAAAAACTAAATAAAATTGATTCTCACTTTCTCTTTCTCTCTCACTGTCCCTCTCTCTTTAAAAAAAAAAAGTCAAGGTATATCTGGGCGTGGTGGTGTACACCAGTAATCCCAGCTCCTGTGGAGAGTGAGACAGGAGGATCAAAAGCTTGAGGCCAGCCTCAGCAAATTAGTAACACCTTGTCTCAAAATAAAAAGGGCTGGAGATTTAGTTCAGTGGTAGAGCTCCCTTGGGTAAAGTCCCCAGTGCCACTAAGTATGTAAGTAAATAGATAAATAAATGTCCAAGCTATAATGAATAGTGACTTCATGTCCTTTGAATGTTTACCCAGAAGTGGGATTACTTGGAAACAAAGGAACTCGGGCCACCTGTGAAGGCATGGAAGAATCTGGAAAGGCTTTATGTAAGTGATATGAACAGAGACAGAAGACAAACGCAGCACCATGAAACAGTCCAAATCATAAAAATAGAGTCGAATGGTGAATCCCGGGTCCGTGTGGAGTGTTGATCAAAATGCCATGAGATTGTCTTGTCTGCACAGCCAGTGGGCAGCGTGGTGAGTGGGACTAATAAGAATACCCTGAGGGCTGGCGCAGTGACTTGGTGGTGGAGCACATGCCTGGCACGAAAGAGGACCTGGGTTCAGACCCCAGCACCACCTATACAACTGAGTGTTGGAGAAACAAAGGACAAGCAAATCTACTGAATCCCTGAAATCTGCTAAAGATCGTAAGTGTTCTCACCACAACAAACCAGAGAGGTAGCTGTGTAAGTGCTGGGTGTGTTAACTTAACTGTGAGGCATATTTATAAGATATGGGTATGCTGATTAACTAGACAGTGATATAAATGTATAAATAAATAAATAAGGGGCTGGAGCGGTGGCTCAGCTGTTACGGCACTTGCCTGGCATGCACAAAAACCTGGGTTCAAACCCCAGCACCACATACTCAACGAAGTGTCAGAGCAACCAAAACCACATGAAAAATTAAATGAAACTGATTCTCTCTCTTAAAAAAAAATAATAGATTTGTTGTTTTATAACAAAAGTAAAAAAGGATCAGTATACCGAATCCTGGAAGGTTGTTGGAGGATGTCTATGAAAACATTTGTTAAAATCGAGGGGATATACTAAATATGTCAATCAAGCCCAAATATTGCATATGGATAAATCTCAGGCAGTGTTATGACTTTGCTTTTTCATTGGTTAGTACAAGCCAACAAAAAATTTAGCACCTTGAACAATATTGATGTTAAAAGAAAATCTAGATTTAAAAGTTTATATATTTTTTAAAACTTGCGGTTCAAGAGCCTTAGGCAGGAGGACTGAAAGTTCAAGGCCAGCCTGGGCAACTTGGTGAAATTTTCTCAAAATAAAAAAGGCAGCGGATGTAACTCAGTGGTAGAGCGCTTGCCTAGCATGTGTGAAGCCCTGGGTTCCATCCCTGGCATTACAGATTGAACACTGGGGAGCTCAACCACTGAACTACATCTTCAGCTCACTTTTAATTTTTTTTTGAGACAGGGTTTGCTAAGCTGCTGAGGCTGACCTTGAACTTGCAATCCTCCTGTCTCAGCCTCCTGAGTCACTGGAATTGATTTTTAAAAATCTTTTCAAAAATCCGAGAAACCCTGTAATTGACACATGGTTTTACACATTTGGGGTACAGTGCGAGAGTTCAGTTCATGAATACGAAGCGTAGCGATTGGATGCAAGAGACCTGCTGACTGTGGCCTAGAACCCGCCCCAGGGAGCGTCAGCTCTGTCCTGCTTGTTGTTCACACCCCCAAATGTTGGGAGTCACCCCCGACTGCCTTTCTCCATCTGAGCCTTTAACCAGACCTATTGACTCCACCCTCAAAATCCACCCGAGCACCCAAACAGGACTCACCACTTTCCTCCTCCATTTCTGCTCCAAGCCACTGTCCTCACCACCAGGATCTTGCAATTGTCACCTAACTGGTTTGTCCTCTATTCTTGTCCCTGATCGCCTCGTTTCCGACAGTCAAGGAAATTCTTTTTAAATATAGATCTGTTTTTTCCCCCCAATTATTTATTTATTTTTCCATCTGACCTTTGTTCTCAGGCGCTTGGTCGTGTGCGTGGTGCTGGGGCTTGAACCCGGGTCCTTGGGCTTGCCAGGCAAGTGCTCTAACCACTGAGCCACGGCTCCAGCCCTATAGATCTGCTTTCTTTCGCCCGTGATTCTGCTTCCCATCTCCAGCCCCCGTGATAACATCCTCCCCAGGCAGGTAGAAAAAGAGCCGCACAGAAGGAAATGAGGTCTCGTCCTCCAAGAACCGGAGAGTCTGAGCCTCGCTGACTTCCGCAGCTCAGATCGGGCCCCTGTGCCCAGACCCGCGCTCTTGCGCTCTCGCGCCCCGGGCCTTTGCACCGGCTGGGGAAAGCCCTTCCTCCTCCCAGCCCTCCTCGCCGTGGCTCAGCCCACCGTGGCTGCCCCGTCTTCTGTTGCCCCGGACCCCTCGGCCTCCCTCTTCTGTCCTCGCACAGAAACTCTACTTAACGAACCTCTGCAGGGAACGGGAATTCTGAGACGACCACGACCCGGCCCCACTCCACCCCGACAGCCCCGCGGACGCCCGGCCCCTCGCTGCCTTCAGCAAAGGAATCCGCTCGGCCTCGCCACCTACCAGGACCGGGACAGCAGCCGGGTGCCGTTGCGCAGCCGCCCGACTGCCCAAAGTTAAACTGCGTGACTCGATCCAGCCGGGTCGCCAGCAGGGGGACCCCTGCGCCGCACCCGCGAGGGAGCAAGTCGGAAACGCCGGGAAAGCGGGCGCCGCGCGCTCCCCACCCAGCGACTCCAGCGCGCAGCGCGGCTCCCGAGGGCCTGCGGGCGCTCGAGGGCGCTGCGCAAGGAGAGGGCGCGTGCGCAGCGACCGAAACGCAGGCGCCGGCACCGGTTGCCCCGAGCTGCACCAATGCCGAGAGCGCCGGGCAGGGCAGAAACGCACCATTGCAGAAGGACGCGCGCGGGACACCTGGGGGCGGAGGGGACCGGTGCCCGGGACGCTGGTGGGCGCTGAAGGGAGCTCAGGTCCCCACTGTAGAGGGGAGCTGTTGGCTGGAACCTACCCAGCTCTCAGGTCGACTTAAATCACCTCCAGGCGACTTTCAGACCCGCTCCAGTGTGAAACCTGCGCAAAGGCACCGCGGTCTTTAGGGAATCGGGAGAAGAGTCCCCCCCCCCCTTTTTTTTTTGTACCAGGGATTAAACCCAGGGGGCGCTAATTACTGAATCCACCCTAGCCTGGTTTTTATTTTGAGACAGGGTCTGGCTAAGTTGCCGAGGATGACTTTGAGCTCGCAGTCCTCCTGCCTCAGCCTCCGGAGCCACCGGGATTACAGGTGTGCGCCACTGCACCCAGCTACACCCAGTTACAAAAAATATGTCTGATGCGCGGTTGACCGAATCCAGGGTGCAGAACCCACCCAGTGGAGCGCCGGCTGCATCGTCTATGGGCGCATCCTACAGTCTAAAGAAACGACGCAGACTAGGAGCGGTGGCTCCGCGGTTGCCTGGCATGAGTGAGGACGCGAGTTCGAACCCAGCGAGTTCGAACACAGCGAGTTCGAACACAGCGAAGTATCGGAGCAACGAGAGCCTCATGAAAAACGAAATAAAATTGATTCTCTCTCTCTCACTGTCCCTCTCTGAAAAAAATCTAAATAAGATTGATTTTGTCTTTCTCTCCTTGTCCCTCTCTCTTCAAAAAACAAAAAGAAATGGTAGAGACTAAATGACTCAGGTTGCTGATCACGTTTGAAAGAGACGACTGGGGATGTAGACACGGATGGGAGGTAGGTATAAAAAGATAAGTCAAGGATGGGTACATAGATGAATAGAAAAATAGCCGCTAGAAGATAAAAAGATAGAAGGTTAATAAGTACAAAGGCAGAAAGAGATAATGGAGGCGATAGATGTGAACAGGAGACAGAGGACGCGTAAAGAGACGACACAGACGCGAGGAAGACAGGATGGGTGCCGGACGGAGAGATGGAAAGGGGGACCCGGCTAGGCGGGGAGAGAAGGAGAAGTAGTGGAGGAGCTGTAGGCGGATGTGGGGAGGCAGGGCGTCCACTCCACCCGGGCTGCTTTCCCTTCCCGAGTCGGGTGATGAACGAAAGCTGTGTTCCAGGTTGAACCGTCGACGGTGCCTGTTCACATGCCTGAACGCACACGTGCACACGCACACACATGCACACGTATACCCCCCCACATGTACGCATACACACGCAGGCGCACACACCCGCCCACACTTGCACATATCTGCACACACATGCACACACACGTGCACACACACGTGCACACATGCATACACACACCCCTGCACTACATGCACAGGCACACGCACACACCTGCACACACACGCACACCTGCACACACATGCACATATGCACATGCACACATGCACGCACACCTGCACACGCACACGCATGTTGTGGACGTCCCGAGCCCCAGGAGGGATGGAAGAGTTTCTCGCCTCCTGCAGCTCACAGAGAGGAGATGGAGGAAATCCAGCAGGTCACACAGGTGACAAGCCTGACAGAGTTTTGAGCACATGACATTGAGGTCAGGAAGTGGGACTCTGTTCAGGGTCAGGGAAGGCTCCCCAAGGAGGTGACGCTGAGCGGAGACGTGGAGGATGAACAGAGGCAAATCAGCCAAAGTGGGGAGGGAAGGGCCGTGGGGCAGAGGGATGAGAGGCACATCTGGGCTCCTGAAGTCTGGTGGGTGGGGTGGGAGTCCTGTCTTGCCTCAGATCGAATATACTAAAAGACACTTATGAAATGTAGTTCTGCCTTTGCTAAAAGTAAAGAGTACAAACCAGGCGTAGTGGTGCACACCTATAATCGCATTGACAGGGGAGGCTGAGACAGGAGGATTGCAAGTTTGAGGCCAGCCTCAGTAACTTAGCCAGACCCCGTCTCAAAAAAAAAAGCAGGGGTGGGGGCCTGGAGATAGAGTTCAATGGTAAAATGCCTTTGGGGTCAAAACCCAGTATTAAAGCAAAAACCAAAACCCCAAAATAAGTAAATTCAAAAAGTAGAAAGGACCATTATATTTTTGGTTTGCTTGTTGTGAATTTTACAGGAATTCTCGCCGAGACCATCTCTCCTGCGAGTCACTGCTCAGTGTAGTCGCATTCCGGCGTTTCTGTTCCATGGAGCAACTTGGCTAACAAATGGGTTGGCTGAGCAGACTTCATTCAGACGTTTATTGATCTTAATTTTGGAGCTATGCTCTTTGCTTTGAAACATCAAGGGGTGTTTTGTTTTTTTAATCCCCTCTACACCCGCCCTGACCGTTTTCTGAGATTTCTGGACGCCTTCTCCCGCCACCCTGGGTCTCTGCGGCTGTCGTGGGAACAGGTGACTTCGCAGCCTCGGAGCCGGGCCCGCGGGGCTCACGGCGTTCCGGCGCCCTCTCGTGTCTGTACTGGGGAACGCACCCTGCGAGAGTCGAGGACCAGCCTCGACTTGAGGCTGCAGCAGCCTCCACCTAGGGCCCCCAGTCGCCCAGCTCCGCAGGCTCTTTTCTCCTAGTTTTCTCCTCTCCTGGAAACCTAGACCCCAGCTAGAAGGCAGTGTTCTTTACCGGTCTGCCTTCGCCTTGTCGTTCCCTCTCTATTCTTTGATTTTTTTTTTTTTTGAGGCGCTGGAGGTGGAACTGGGGTAGGCAGATGCTACGGTCCCAGCCCGTTTAATTTGTTTCTAAATAGTTTTACTGAGGTCGAACGGGTTTGCACATAGTTAGCGTGCGTGTTCGTTCAGTTTGGACACTTTTGACCCATAACCAGGGTAAGTCTCAGAGAACAGCATCGTAATGCCACTACCTTGAGTTTTGAATTTTGAAATATTTCAAACTTAGAGAAGAGTTTCAAGATACAAATAACTCCTCTCCGCTCATTAGCTGCCAGTCCCCCCCATTTAAAGAAACTTTTTTCTTTTTTTTAACAGAGAGAGAGAGAGAGAGATGGAGAGAATCACTTTTATGTAGATTTTCATGTGGCTTTCATTGCTCTGACACTTTGCTGTGTATGTGGTGCTGGGGTTTGAACCTGCGTCCTCAGGCATGCCAGGCAAGCGCTGTAACCACTGAGCCACGGCTCCAGCCCCCAGCATTTGTTTCATTGGGCATCTCTACCTAAATGCATATTTTTCCCTGAGCCATCTGAGGGTAAGTTGCAGTACTGTAGCTGATGGGTCAGCTCAGGTAGCCTTAGTCCCACTGTCCTGCTGTAACAAAATGCCCGAGACTGGGTGATTTATGAAGATCAGAACATTTCTCATGGTTCTGGAGACTGGAGAATTCCAAGAATAAGGTGTCAACATCTGGTCAGGGCCTGCTGGCTGTGTCCTCACAAGGTAAAGATAGACTTTTGATTGATGATTGATTGAAATGGGGTCTCAAATTTGTGAACTCAAATGATCCTCTGGGCTCCTCCTCCTGAGCGGCTGAGACAATGAGCATTATGTCGTCACACGGCAGAAGAGCACAAGAGTGGGACCTGATCCCCCCAGCTCTTTTCGTAACGGCCGTAACCCATTCACGAAGACAGAGTCCTGTGACCTCCTCACCTCCGAGGCCCCACCTCAGAAACCGCCACAAAGCAAAGATGAAGCCACAGACTGAGTTTTGGAGGGGACACTGACCGCCACCCAAACCACTACACTGGCCACAGCAAAACCCCATCCACCAGGTGGTTGCAGCCACAGAATCGTACTGTCCCGGAGTTCTGGAGAGGGGAAGTCCTGAGTCAAGAGACGGCAGGGCAGGGCAGGGCAGGTGTCCCAGCAGCGCCCTCTCCCCAGCTTGCAAATGTGCCTTCTTGCTGTGCCCCCACGCGGCCTTTCCCTACAGCCTGCCTCTCTCTTTTTTTCTTTTGCTTTAAAGAGAAAGGAACAGTGAGAGAGAGAGGGAGAGAGAGGAAGAATCAACTTTATGTTTTTATCCGATCTTTGTTGTTCCAACATTTAGCTGCGTACGTGGCGCTGGGGCTTGAACCTGGGTCCTCACACACGCCAGGCAAGCAGCGTAGCCGCTGAGCCACCGCTCCAGTGCCTGCTTCTCTCCTTGCAGGCACCCCGGTTCTATTGGTTTGGGTCCCTCCTCTAAGGCCTCATTTAACTTGAATTTCCTCCTTACGGGTCCTGTCTCTCGATATTCACACATCAGATTTTAGGGCTTCCATATATAAACTTTGCAGAAACACGGATGAAGCCGTAAGCATGCCTCTCTATCCCAAATCACTTGACTGTGTATTAAACCAGGGCATTTTCTTATTTATTGATTGAACCCAGGATCACCTTACACTGAGCTGCAGCCTGAGCTCGTTTCTTTTGGAGACAAGGTCTTGCTAAGTTGCCCAAACTAGGAATCGCACTGCTTCGGCCTCCCAGATCCAAGGTGTGCCCTTCTGTAACTGCAGTACACTTACCAAATTGAAGAAATTCAGCACCGACACAATATTATTATTTAATATGCATTGTGGATTCAAGAGTCTCCAAATAGCGATTATCTTTTTTTTAAGGAGAGAAGGACAGAGAGAGAGAGAGAGGGAATCAATTTTTATTGAGTTTTTCACGTGGCTTTCATTGCTCTGACACTTAGCTGTGTACGTGGGTGCTGGGGTTTGAACCCATGCACTCGCGCGTGCCGGGCAAGCGCCGTAACCACCGAGCCACTGCTGCCGCCCAAAAGGCGATTATGTTTAGCAGGTTCTGTGCGCTGTTGTCTAAGATCCAGCCCAGGGTCGGGTTCGGTGATCTCTTTTGTACGTGTGGACAGTTCTCTGCTTTTCTCTAGAATACATTTAAGTTTTTAATTGCAAGACGGATGGGTACGATCACTGGGAACAATTTTCCAGTGGGCCCCAGTGGCTTCGCCATCCAGGCTGAACCAGTCCTGACACTGTCAGTGGAAGGCTCCAGGCCAGCTTCTGCATCGGACCTCTTGCAGCGTGGGTTGATTGTCAGATGTTTCCTCGTTGTTAGGTCACAGCTCACAGTGTTTCAGGAGCCACCGAAAGGGCACCGTGCCCTTGGAGCATCATTTTGGGAGGCACAAGGTGACACCTCTTCCCTCCTCCCTGGACCTGGAGGTCTCAGGCTCAGACATCTCTGGGGAGACCCAGCATCTGGGGGTGCGGCTTGAGGAGGAGGCAGCAAGCATTGTTTGGGGAAAAGCTTTTGGGGACTTCGGGTGCTGGGACTAAGGAGGATCTGCTGCTTTCTGGGGCCCGAGGAGGGATCGATTCTCATTCGGTTCTCGAATTCCAATCTGTTTCTCTGAGTCAGCATCATCCCAGCTGCCAGCTGATTTCCTCCTGGTTTCTGTCACCGTGGGGGCCTCATGCAGGATGAGAAGGTAAGAGGAAGCCTGTGTTTATTTTTTTATTTTTATTTTTTTGGTACTGAGAATTGAACCCAGGGGTGCTTAACCACTGAGACACATCCCCAGCCATTATTATTATTATTTTTTTAAATTTTGAGACAGGGCCTCGCTGAGTTGCTGAGGCTGGCTTTGAACTTGCAATCCTCCTGCCCCAGCCTCCCGAGTCACTGGGATGACAAGTGTGCACCACCGCGCCCGGCAAGCCTGTTTTGATGACAGCAGTACTTGCAGTAGCCAAGATCCTGAGTCAACCACGGTGTCCTTTGATGGACGAATGGATGAAGAAAATACAGAATACTGGTCAGCCACAAAAACGACAAAATCCTCTCCTTTCCAGCCACACGGACAGACCCAGAGGACACCAGGGTTAGTATAACAAGCCAGGCGCGTGGTCAAGGGCCAGATGCCGTCACTCATTCCAAAGCTGAAAATGCGGACCTCCCAGCCAGAATAGTGGTCAGGAGAGGAGGGAGGGAGGCCAGACCGTGGGGGCCCGAATATGGCGGGAGGAGAGTAAGTTCTGGGGTTCCACAGCGCCGTAAGGCCACTACCATTTATAACAATTCATTACATCTTTTGTGGAGAACAGAAGAGAGCAGTTCACGGGCTCCCAGCGCACAGAAATGACAGCTGCCTAAGGAGAGGGAAATGCCGTTGCCCCGTCGGATCCGGGCACCGTGAACACGTGTAGACTTCCACTGCACTCCCAGGCTGGGCGCAGTGACTATGTCAGTTAAAGAGAAGGAAGGGGCCAGGGGGAAGCAGGGACAGATGACCCTGACGATGCCGGAGGCTCTTGTGGCATCTCCAGCAGAAGACAAGCGTAGGTGGTGTGGAGGTGGCCGAGGCCGTGACAGCCACAGTGGCCGTGACAGCCACAGTGGTGGTGGCAGGGAAGGGCAGGGGCTTGCAGGGTGCGGTGGGGGCGCAAGGTGGATGAGCATGGGCTGGAGGGTTCCGGCTCCTGCTGCTGACCAGCAGGGAGTCAGGCGCCCCCGTGGACTTGGCATGGCAGTTGGGGGACACACGTGTGCGGTTTCTTGGGGACACAGCAACAGTAGTGTTGTGACGTCCCACACTGTCTCTAAGCATTGGGAAATCTCTGTCCCGTGGCAATGCAGCTCTGCAGCCCGACCCCCCTGCCAGGCCCTGTGTGTGTGCAGCTGGGACGGCACCAACCCTCTTCAAACAGAAATCATTTACAATTCTTTACACTCACTCCAACAGTTATAAATCGCGTGATGAGTGCTGGCTTATGCGCTCTTTTCATTGTAGCATAGTAGGACTTTCTGTTTATTATGGACCTTATTAGAACTTCACAACCCTGTTACTGAGTGTGGACATCATCTCACAATTTAATTCTAATTTAATTAAGAGAGTGGTAATGATAGAGAATGGTGATGTCATCCCTAAAAGAACATATTATGGGTGAAAGATCACAGGAAAAATCAGCGCAGCTTCCGGTGCTGTCCAAAAGCCAAAACATGCTGGACGCGGTGGCTCACGCCGCATCCCAGAGGCTCAGGAGGCTGAGGCAGGAGGATCGCAAGTTCAAAGCCAGCCTCAGCAACTTAGCAAGACCCTGTCTCAAAATACAAAATAAAAAGGGCTGGGATGTGGCTCAGGGGTTAAGCACTTCTGAGTTTAATTCCTGTTTTTTTTTAATAAAAAGCCTAAACCTTGGCCCCAGGGGGAAGCTGAGACCATCACTGAGCAGCAATGTGTAAGAATGGGTGTGTGGCAGAGTCTGGAAGGAGGCTCCCTTAGTCCATTTCCTGTTGTCAATAACACAACACCACAGCCTGGCTAAGTTAGAAGAAAGGAGGTTTGTATTGGTCCTAGGTCCAGGCCCTCAAGGTCAAGGGGCCACATCTGGTGACGGCCTTCTCCCTGGCAGAGTCCCCAGGTGCAGGGCAGGTGGGGCCTGTGGGTCCTGTGTGTCCGGCCTCTTTATACCTCTCAGCAGGAGCCAAAGTCCCACGTGGATTTCAGAGGGAACCAGCAACATTCAAATCACAGTGTCACGGTGTCCACAAGCTGGGGTACAGCTCTGCCATCGGATTGAGACTTTTGTAGTAAAAATTTTCTTCTGTTTAAGACTTGAAAAAAAAAACCCTTCCTCCGTTTGAAGTTTTTGGAGCCACATTGAGAGGAAGGGAGCTGGACAGACGTGGTCAGTCTTGACCACCTGAATGCAAGTGGAAGGTGGGTCTCAGCTGTAGGGGAGGGTCCCTAGGAACACCAGGGTACCCCGATCAGCTCCTTGACCTGGAGCCACCCCTGCCGACGACCTTCACCAAGGCCACTCGTACTTCTCTGTTCCTCAGGCTGTAGATGAGGGGGTTGAGCGTGGGGGTGAGCAGGCTGTAGAACAGGGACACGGCGTTGTCCCGCTGCGGGCTGTGGTGCGACCCCGGCACCATGTACATGAACACGGCTGCCCCGTAGAACAGCCCCACCACCACGAGGTGCGAGGAGCAGGTGGTGAAGGCCTTGTGCCGCGCCTCTGCTGAGCGCATGTGGACGACGGCCCCCAACACCAGGCCGTAGGAGGTGGCGATGAGCGCCAGGGGCAGCAGCAGGATCAGCACCCCGGAGACGGACAGCGCCAGCTCGTAGGCCGAGGTGTCGGCGCAGGAGAGCTTCAGCAGGGCGGGCAGCTCGCAGAAGAAGTGGTCCACCGTGCGCGAGGCGCAGTAGGGGAACTGCAGCGCGATGGAGGTCTGCACGGAGGCCACCAGCGCTCCTGAGAACCAGGACGTTCCCACCATGAGCAGGCAGACCGGGCGCCGCAGGAGCACAGGGTAGCGCAGCGGGTGGCACACGGCCACGTAGCGGTCGTAAGACATGAGGGACAGCAGGACGCCCTCGGAGATGCCCATCAGCATCAAGAAGAACATCTGGGCTGCGCAGCCCCCGAGGGAGATGGAGCTCCCTCCCAGCAGGAAGTTGGCCATCGTCTTGGGGATGGTGACCAGTGGGAAACCAATGTCCAGCAGAGCCAGCTGGCTGAGCAGGAAGTACATGGGCACGTGGAGCCTGGGATCTGTGCAGATCAGGAAGAGCAGGACAGCGTTGCCCAGAAGCCCCATGGCGAACGTGGTGGCCACGAGGGAGAAGAGGACAAGATGTGGCCCCGTGTGGCTGAAGAGTCCCACGAGAAGGAAACCGGAGCTCAAGGACTGATTTGACTCCCACATCCTCCCGGAGGCATCGGCACCTGCAGGAAGAACAGGGATTTGAAGGGTCTCGCGGAGGCGTTTTCGTCCCCCATGCCAACTGCAGTTGCTTGACAGCTGCTTCCTGGAGTCTCACGGGAAAGGTGGTGGACAAACCGAGGCTCAGCAAGAGCAGCCAGGTGCTCACCATGACAGGCGCGCTGGTCGGGAGAGGGGCAGTCACCACGCCGCTCTGGGTTTGCGTGACCAGCCAACATCGCCAGGCTGTACACCAAGAGCACCAGGGTGCAGACCACGCCAGACCCCCGGGCAGAGCAGACGTGGCGTTCGGAGGAGCCTGGGGTGGAAAGTAGGAACTTTCCCGAGAGGACCAGGGGTGGCGTCGGGAGCCCCAAGGAGAGCTGTTTCCAAACCCGTGGGCGGGAGAAGGGGAGAGTCGGAGGAGGGATGGTATTTAAGACAGGCACCCAAGACACCCACACTGGAAAGGGACACACGAGTGACACCAGTTGGAACCAGTTGTGCTAGCACGGTGGCGATGAGTTGACCAGAAGATCAGCCAGCTTTCCGCGGCTCTGTTACAGGGCGGGGATGGAGATTATCGTGCTTGTGTCAAGTACACAACAGACGTCTCCAGGAGGAACGCGATCAACAAGGCAGCTAACTGCAGGATCGGGGGACCAGCCTGACCCAGCAAGGAAGTGCGACCGTTCCCTCAAGCCCATCTCCCAGGTGAACCCAGATCATCCTGTGGAACGGTTCCCCCACATCAATCTGCAGAAGTCGTAGGGCAGCACGGACAGCTGGCCACTGAAGACCAGGAGAGTTTGACCTTGGATGGACCCAGGTGGGGCCACTTGGCAACCAGGAGGGGTCAGCGTTGGGAGGTCCCAGAGCACTGAGGTTTCCCTTGAGCATCTCCCAGCGTCCCTGACTTGATTCCCTCTACTTGTGATAGTCGGCCAAGACTTTTCTCTTTGCTGAACTCCTCATCCATCTGTTTTGCTCACCCTGATGCCACATTGAAGCTGGCGCTTAAGGTCTTCTTACTCCATTGTGCATCTTGATTTCCCATCTCGTCACATCTTTTCATCGTTCTGTCCCAAATAATTCAATTATTTCTCCATGTATTCAGTCAAGATTAAGCTCTGGCTGCAGCCCAGTCACTGAGGGAGGTATGAGCGAAATGGAGAAAAGATTCACGGTCACCACCCCTGAGGCTCAGAGTCTCAGCGCAGAGAGAGGCAAGAAGCAAGGAAACACGAAAACCCTTAGCTCTTTCTTACGGAAATAACAAAAAAGGAGCGCGGTCTGGCAAGCGCTTACGCGGGCACGCATTCGCTACTAGGGAGCCTTCTGTAAACAGCAAGAGCTGCGGCCAGCGTCCAATAAGATTTCCTTCTTTTTGTGGTCCAGCAATAGCCCGCTGCACACGCACAGGCAAATGCAATAGCCTGCTGCACACACACGTGCAAACGCAATAGCCCGCTGCACATGCGCAGGCAAACACAGACACCGCATCTTCTTCATGCATCCATCTGTTGACGGACACTTAGGTTGTTTCCAGAGCCTGGCTATTTCAAATAATACTGCAAAAGGGCTGGAGTGGTGGCTTGGCGGTTACAGTGCTTGCCTGGCATGCGTGAGGACGCGGGTTCAAACCCCAGCACCACGTACACAACTAAGTGTCAGAGAAACAAAAGCCACATGAAAAACTAAATAAAATTGATTCTCTTTCTCTCTCTCTCACACACACACTGTCCCTGTCTCTAAAAAATAAACAAACATAAACCGCTGCAAAGGATAAGGGAGCACAGACGTCCCTCTGACCGCTCAATTCACTTCCTTCGGGTACACACCCAGGAGAGGCTGGATCACAGGATAATGCTATTGCGAGCTATTTGAGGACCCTCAACACAGTTTTCTACAGC
>PVKS010032325.1:0-22639 GCA_004027875.1 Aplodontia rufa | reverse complement strand
CCTCTTGACTCTTTTGATTGTTTCCTTGGCAGTACAAAAGCTTTTTAGCTTTATGGCATCCCATTCACTGATTTTTGACTTTACTTCCTTCCCTTTTGGGGACATGTTGAGAAAGTCTTTGCCTACTCCCAAATGTTGAAGTGTTGGACCAATTTTGTCTTCTATCAGTTGCAATGTAGCTGGTTTAATACCAAACTCCTTGATCCATTTTGATTTGATTCTTGTGCAAGGAGAAAGATATGGGTCTAATTTCAACTTTCTGCAGGTGGATGACCAGTTTGTCCAGCACCATTTGTTGAAGAGGCTGTCACTCCTCCATGTCATGTTTTGTCCCCCTTTGTCAAAAATCAGATGTTTAATGATTTGAGGATTTGTTTCAGGGTCTTCTATTCTATTCCATTGGTCTTCTTCCCTGTCTTGATACCAGTACCATGCTGTCTTTGTTACTATCAGCCAGAAATTCTTAAAAAGCCTTAATGTAGATTAGTGATATGGTTTTCATCTTGAAGGGCTAAAAAAGATATGGAAAAAGCTGAAAAGTTCCCATTTCTCTCAGACACAATACTGTAATTCTACACCAGTATATTCTGGATTTATCTGGCGTTGGCACCTACCTGATTATGAACTATTTACACAGAGCCAAGAGGGAATCTGGATGTGGACACAGAACTGGAGGCCTTGAGGAGTTTAAGGTGGAAACAGGGTCAGCATTCTTGGTTCATTCTGGTTTGGAGTAGCACTGTTGTCTGTTCTGGACTAGAGTCAGCTGCCCAGGGGAAGGCCAGAATGAGACTGGCTTCCAGGAGCAGTCACAGTAGAGTCCTTAAGAGACTGGGGTTTGCAGTCCTACAGACCAGGATCCTAGTCTGAACTCTAATTTTTTTACTAATAAGCTTTAATTTATTCATTAAATTATGTAAACTTTCTAAGCCTCAGTTTATTCATTTATTAAAGAGTAACATCTGTTTTAGAAGATAAAATGAGGTTATCTATGGAAAGAGCCCAACACAACACCAGCCTCATAGTAAATGCACAAAAGTTTTACTCATTCAGTAAGTACTTCTGTGGATCAGTGAAATGGTCTACATAATTTTTAAGGTCCAGTGGAAAATAGAAATGCAGGCTTCATTGTTCAAAAAGCAGGAAAAAGGTGTCATGAACATAACAAAATATAAAATCTATTCTTCAATTATCTTTCTTTTGATGCTCCTTTACTTTTTCAATTTATTGTTTTAAGTAAAAAACTTAGAATTTTAGATTATCAGCATGAATTTTACCACTTTTTCTAGATTATCCAGTGACACTTTGAAATGAAAGTACAAGAGGATTTATTCTGTATCCACATTCATCAGAATTATACAAAACGGTAGAAACAGCAAACAAAAGAGATCTAAGTGGTCTTATTTTGCTTGTTAATATGTACCTTGTACCAACATTTATTATTTTTGTCCTGAGTAAGGAAAGACTGAAAAAAAAGAAACTATAGCTGCCTTAGCTTCACTTTCCTTGTACATTATTGTCTATAAGTATTGAGTCTGGGGAAGTGAATTGAAAGGTTATGTTAGGGCTCCTTGGTCATTCTTGTTTCTTGGAACAGTATTGTCCTCTGTGCTTCTGAAGCAAGTTCTAGTTTGGTAGAACACATAGCCTGTTGTGGCTGATGCACTCCACCTGCGCATGGATGGAACACGATCACCTTGCACCTTGCTGAAGGTCCACACATTTGGGTGCATCAGAACTCCATACTCATGGGACATTGGAAAGGTGATAGGAAAATGAGGCAGCAGAGAAAGAGAATATGCATGTGCTATGTATTTTCTCTGCTCATATGCATACTCCCTTCTCCCACTAGACTTCACCTTCAAAGCACAAGTTCAAAGATAAAAGTATGCATTTATCAATGAGAAAAGCAGAAAATTATTTGAAGAAGAGAGTTCAATGCCATTTCATAGGTTATTCGGCCATGAGTTCAGCCCTGTGCATCAGGTACCTGTGTTGGGACACAGAGCTGGACAGTACAGACCATGACATTGTTTCATGGAGATTAAAAGAAAATGAATAGATAGATAAAGAAAATTCAGAGGCTGACAAGTTCTCAATTAAGACAAAAAAATTCAACAATTTTTTGGTTGGGTGATACCAATAAGTGATCAGGTGGGTCATTTTAGATACAGTCATTAAGAAAGACTTTTCTGGGAAGATGATATTTGAACAGTTACATGAAGAAAGGTGCTAGACACACAATGATTTGGGACAGGAAAGTTGCTGGCAGAAGGAACAACAAGAACCATGATATCAAGAGGAAGCTGAGCTTAGTGATTTGCATTCCTAGTAATTATGGTACAGGTTAGCTTAATGTCTCTTATATGAACACTGATTGCCTGACATCTTGCTAAGCAAAGTCAGGACCAGTGCCATCAGTATCATCTTGGAGCTTATGGTTAATGCCAGAATTTTGGCACCGCACCAAATCTCCTGAACAAGAATTGTTATTTTGAACACCCAAGTGATTTGATGCACACCAAAATTTGAGAGGCACAGAGAAAGAAAAGAAATGTAGCTGAAGTCCAATCAATCCCTGGAGTGGGATTAGAGAGGAAGGCAAAGCCAGATCTTCTGGGCTTTAAGAATCAAAAAAAGCAGTGTAGATTTTCTTCTACCTTCTATCAATTCTATTGAAGATTTTTTAAATAGGTATACAGTTAGGGGCAAAGAAGATTCCCAAGGTTGAGAACTGCTAGAAAGAATAGAGAAGTGCAAAAGGAGATGTGAGAACAATTTACCACTTTCCAAATTGCTATGAGGTGGTAATATCAGAACAGACCTAGAGCCTACCCAAGAGTGCTGCTCCTATGCAAAGGCCACCAACACAGAATGTTGTGTCACTGTATTGCTATGTATTTACATTTTCCCTTTTTCTACTAGCCAAAAATAAATCCTAGCATAAACTGCATTTTGTTCTTCTTTACATGGTCAGGCCCTTTCCTATTGACTGGTGCATAGTATTGTTGTGTGTATGGTATATTTGTTGATTTTTGTTGGTTGAGAAAGAATGAAGTAAACAAACAGATTCTGAAATTCTTATAGGATTCTAGCCTATACTCAGCTCCTTTTCATTCTCTAATGTTTGGAACACACCAATTTTAAAATAGAGTATTAGGATAAAATATGAAAGTGTTTGTACAACTCCTAATCTGAACAACAATATATTCAAAATTTGTTAAAACTTTTAAAATGAGGGGGCAGGAGTGGTGGCTTGGTTGTTACGGTGCTTACCTGGAATGCACAAGGACCCGAGTTCAAACCCCAGCACCACGTACACAATGAAGTGTTGGAGCAATGAAAATTACATGAAAAAACTAATAAAATTGATTCTTTCTATCTCTCACTGTCCCTCTCTCTCTTAAAAAAAAAGTTTTTAAATGACACTTGTGTTGGCATCAAAATTTTATCTTCAGAGGTGGATTACAAGAGCCCAGGAGTGAAGTGTTGCAAAGTGATCCATTAAGAAACCATGCAAACAACAGCTAACATCTTCCTCAACACCTCCCTTGACTTAGACCTGTTAAAAGAATTCCTTTCCATCTTCCTGAACTCTTGGCCCTTGAAATGAGGAATCATCCTTGTCTAGAAAGTTGTAGGTGGATCTAATCTAGTACTCTCTACCCATGGAAGAAAACTTGATAGCCCTCTGTCTAGGAGGAGGCATAGAATCTTATTTGCTGTTTTCCAGTTGTTTTTGTTAATGATTGCAGATAACTTCCAAAGTTAAAATCCAGTTTATGCAATGTCAAGAAAAAGATTTAATTGTTACTTGTTTGCAGCAAATACTACATGAAAATCTTCATATTTCTTATTACTTAATTGACATGTTAAGTCTTTCTGCCATCCCTGTTTACCATATCTGAACTAAGATAAAAAAACATATTCTTGGATTAGTGAATTGTAGTTTAATTAGATGGGCTGTATCACACTATACTGTAAACTTTTATAAAGTCTTCCCATATTAACATAAAAAGAACAAAACATATTTGACCATCAATTTATTTATCAAGTCTTAGTTATGGAATGTTCCTGGTTTTTATCAGTATAAACTATATTTACTTGAAAGCCTAAATCTAAGTTTGACTTACTCTTTAAAATAACAGGCTCCTTTTTCGTAAGTAAAAGGTTGGTTTGTCAGCATGGATTCACACTTGAGCACATAATCATTTTAGTAACCTGTAAGTGTCAAACATTATGTGCTGGAACATGGTGTCAACTGTAACCAGTTTAATAGACGTTTCTCCTGCTCAGACATCCATCATCTCTGTATCTGGAGCTTTGCCAGTGGACTAGGGTTTCTATTCTCATCACTAGATACAATAAACATGTTTCTTGTGGAGTTTTTTTTTTTTATCAACGTCAGGTTATAAGCACAAAATTCTTCAGGCAAAAGATATTTTTTCAGGTGGTGGAGGGTTTTATTTATTTATTTTACACTTTTGTAAAAGCAAAGAAGGTTGAGACTCTTTGCAGTTCCAGCTATTCTTAGGCACCAACTTGCATTTACTAATGCTAATCTGGCTCATCAGATTTTATGCATAAGGTTTTTAAAATCAGGGAATCAGAAACTGATGCATAATGGGCATTGGGAAACAGAAAATTAACTAATTCACATAAAATCTTGAATGAATGATGTCAATGCATCACATTTACTTACACAATAGCCACTCTTGATGGTTTTAATTTGTGTCTCCATATTTTGTATGACATGTGAAACAACTGGACTACCACTGAATGATGGAGAAATTTTGCTACTGGGACCATGGAACGGCATAATAGATCATGGAGGGATAAGATAACTGATTACAAGATGACCTCTGAATCTAAGCTTTCTTAAATCCTCTGATAACCCGGATTCTAGCTTCCTTGCCTGAATTCTAACAATGACTAGAATTGTTTTCTAGACTGATTCTCTGTGTGGTACCTGCCCAGTGTCTGTTACTGGATCAAAACAATGCCAGTGCACCCATCTGAATGGCACGCTGGCAAAGGCAGCAAATTCCCTTTGGGTTGTTGCATTTACATGCAAGTTTAGAATAACTAGCCTTGGACTCAATTCCATCTCCTTAGCTAATATTATTGATATCTTGCCTGCTTCTTATTCTAGGATTATCTTTAATTCCCATGTTTTCAAACCAAAATTGCTACCCCTTTTTTTCTCCCATGATTAGTCTCAAGCCTCTAAGTTACATGGATCTCACTATGACTTTTTGTAGTTGGACTCTGTGCTGGTGTACCTTATTGCTGCCTGAGCTTAAATTGTGATGGGGTAGAGGGATCCTATAAAATCAGATGAGTGATATACTATTATCTTTGGCAAAAAATTATGAATCTTGGAAGACTCATTTCTCTCTGATAGTATACACTGGCACAGAAACTGTCATATAAAATATTTCATAAAATTGATATAAAATCTGTATAGTGTTTTGTACTGTGGATACCTATTACGTATTAAGTATTTTGCTAAGCACTTTATCAATGTTGTTTATAATGTGTTCAACCTCTGAAGAATCCCATTAGGTAGGTGTTACTTCTCACATTGTACAGACAAATCCAGAGAGACTAGAATACACCCAGGGCAGTCAGTGCAGGAAATGATGTTTGACCCTCAGTGTGTCTAACTCCAAGGTATATGATCATAATCATTATGTTATACACATGTTTTAAGATGGTCTATAGTTCAGATTCATTAATGATCTACATTACCTTCTACTTTAATAAGACTGCATTGCAGTAATGTTTTATTGCAGATTATGTGCTTTGGGAATAAAAAAACATTAAAATATCTGATGATAAGGTAACAGAGTGGGTTAAGGTGATTCTATCCAACAACCTTTAGCCCTCTGTCTTGTCCAAGGTACTGGTTACAGAAATGAGGCCTACACAGAAAAGCACAGAAACTAATATTGTTTTCAATTTTATCATGAAATATTCAGTTTTTTGAAATTCACTTTATCATGTTGGATAATCAAGATGAGTAGGTTGCAAAATGTAGCCAGAATAGCTAGATGATTTGAGCTGCTGAATGAGGTTTCAGTGTTCTTTATCTGAATAATAGCATTTGCCAAAAATACATGGAAATTTGTACTGAGCTGCTACTCTTGATAGTAATTAATAGCTACTTTCACTGACTTCTGAAAGTCTGCTTCTAGTTAGACATAATACTACACACATCAGCAGAGAATGACATGATTGCCAAGTGTAGTGGAAATAGTGTCTTCTTCAGAGTCATTTCAGCCCTGTTTCAAATTGTGATTATGCTACTTGCTAGAGGAGAGATACTGAGGAAGTTACTACTCAACTCTCTGTTTCCTACTATAGTTAAAAAAATTAAATGGAGGGGCTGGAGCAGTGGCTCAGCGGTTGCCCCACTTGCCTGGCAAGCAAGAGGACCCGGGTTCAAACCTCAGCACTATGTACACAACTGAGTGTTGGAGCAGTGAAGGCCATGTGAAAAACTAAATAAAGTTGTTTCTCTCTTTCTCTGTCTCTCTCACTGTCCCTCTCTCTTTAAAAAATATTAAATGGAGTAATCTATATAAAATTCTTATCTTTCTGTCCTTCAAGTAACAATTAAATTTAAAAAATTATTTTCCTACACCTAGTTCATATTAGATAATCTTCTCATTGTGGTTGGTGTTAGCTAAATTCTGGGAGCAAGTAGCTAGTTACATATCTAGAATTTTATTACAGTCCATTCCTGCAAAATAAAATTAAACTATGGCATGCAACCTTATACTGAACTTCTAGAGACTGGAAGATCCTTTTTACATGCCAAATTCTTCTTGGTATCTTGAATCTGAACTCTATCATTTAAACCTATTTTTAGCGTGTTGCCTCAAAGAGTATTGGAGAGATCCCTTTGGGTCACAAAGAAGTCCAAGGTTACTTTATAAATTTTGGCTATAATTTGTTTGTTCAACTGAGAAGAATAAGATTTGTTTTTCAAGTCAAAATTCTATTGCCTGCCAATAAAAGTCTTACAGAGAACACAAAGGTGGCACAATTTGACCTCCATATTGATTAGCAGCTACAAATGCCAATCTCTAACCACTTTTTAAAAATCTTCTCCTGGATGAAGTCTTCCAAAGAAATGGAGTCACGATAACTTCAGGTCAGAGAATCCCCCCAACAGACCTTCCCTTAATCTCACTTTTTCTCAATGTTCAAGGCCCAACAATTTTGCAATGTTTGTATTCTATCATCTACCCTGTATGTTATATCTTTGCTCACATCCCAGGCACAGTACTGCTTAAAAGTCTTTGATTTTTTTGGTAGGAAGTAGCCTCCATGAGTGGTTGCAAAGTCTGCTTGATTTCCTTCCTGTCATAAGGTGGCAGCCGTGACACAGGGCTTCCATTTTTGTGGGAAGTATGGACAAGTATCCCTAAGCCAATTTGAGCAGATATGACACTGATATGTTCTCTCTATCCAAACTAAATGTCCATGTAGGCTGAGTTTAAAATCAATTTTCCTTTCAGAATGTCCTAAGCGAATTTTGAAAAGTATAAATCATGTTTCATAAAGCTGATTGCCTTTCCTACAGATCCAATCTTTAACAGATATTCTCCCCCTCAAATAGAAATTCCAACATCAGTACTGTGTTTAATGCACTCTCTCATTTGAGGTTCTTTTCCTAGAACCATAACTTTCCCTGTCTGAAAAATGGATGCATTTTCCCCATTAAAATCCAACAGTGAGATGAACGATTACTTCAATTTAAGTATCAAAAACCAAATTTTAATCAGAGGTGCAGTTAAACTCATCACCTGAGGGACAAAATCTCTGAAGAACCCTTAAAATGTAAAGGCTGAGATTCAACAAAACCCTGCCTTTAAAAGAGTGTATTAAGGGCTGGAGTTGTGGCTCAGCAGTTGCAGCCCTTGCCTGGCATGCATGAATACGTGAGTTCAAACTTCAGCACCACATACACAAGGAAGGCTCGGAGCAATGAGGGCTACATGAAAAACTAAATAAAATTGATTTCCTCTCTCTCTCTCTCTCTCACTGTGCCTCTTTCTTAAAAAAGAAAAAAGACTCTTCAAAGAAGCACTTTTGAAAACCCCTTTCCTTGTGTTTATCTTGTACCCCATCACCTGCTTTTGCCAGGAAATGCTAATACCTGACTTGGGGGGCTCTATTGTGTCAATAATTCATATTGTTTCTCATGGAGCAACAGAATTCCTAACTCCCCTTGCCATCTGAACAAGTTTGAAATCTATTTCCCTAAGCCATCAACCCCCTTCAATCACCACTTCTGTCCTCTGCATAGCTTCCCTCTTCTTCCACTCTTCCCGTGATCTCTAAAGAAGAGGAATTGCTTACCATCACTTTCTGACGCAGAACAGAGCTCTGTTCCTCCTCAGCCCATGATGGATTCGAAGCGTGCTTCTCGTCCTGCTTCCTTCCCATCCAGGCCATCAGTCTCAACACTCCCATGTACACGCACACACACATACACGTGCTCCACTGACACTCCTGCACACCTGTGCACAGTGAGAGTGCACACTGTGCAGTTCTAGGGGTGTCCACAAGCCACTTCCCACTTGTCATCTATTCCTCTTTGTTCCCTTCATTTTCCTAGGGTTGGTCAGGAGTTCTTTTTCTGGTTTTCTTTTCTTCATTGATATTTGCAAAATAGATGTGAGCTTTACCATGAAGGACTGGGTGATGAATCAGTGATTTCCAAACTTAGTTCATTATGAAAATCCCAGATAAAGGTTAAAGAATACAGATTGGCAGGTCCACGGTCATAATGTAGAAGATCATGTGTAAACTCAAGGTAAGTGCAATTTTTAAAAGGTCTCCACCAGTGATTCTAATGGCTAAAATATGTGCATTTTGGACTTGAATCCCAAGCTCTTAATTCTGGCAGATGTTAATAAATATATATAACACTAATTATATGTTTAGTAATTAGTTGATATTAGAGCTAAGAAGAATGATAGTCAATGATGATTGCCACTATGTTGTAGAGCAGAAAGTCAAATATTCCTCAAGAAGACACTTCCTTATTGCAAAGAAAGAATAAAATGGGGAAAATCCAAGTTCATTGGAAATAAATTTATTTAAAGTGATGCTGCCAAGATCTTTTAATAAGGAAGGTGAAAAATGAATGTTTAAGCGATACATTAACTTAATCAAGCTTAGTGTACAATGCATCTTGCCCTTTAAATTAATTGGTATTATTACATTTTTAGAGAGCATCTTACATTTTTAGAGAGCATTTTAGAGAGAAGCAATGTCATGTGAAGTATAGTTTGGGGAAGCTATGCTAGGACTGGCTTGGATGCTAACAGAGTAATACCATGTTACACATCTGAATGGGTTATTTGGATCCGATCTTTGCAACTCTGTTTGCAAGTTAGAATTACCTAGGGAGCTTTTAAAATCACAGATGTGTAGACCTCACCTGAGTACAATTTTAAAAACAATCTCTGAATGTAAGGCTTTATATTAGAAGTTAGAAAAAAATATCTGGATGATTTTTAATGTGCTGGTGAGGTTGAAAATTCTCATCTAGAGAATGCAAGAAAAATGTAAAATATATTCTAATTTATTGGCTAATGTTGACTAATAATAGCTAACACTTATTAATTTTGTGTTAAGCCTTTCTTCTGGTATTCTTTAACTCTTTATGGTTATTTTGTGAGTCAGGTACCCTTATTTTCCCCTTAATTTATTTGTGCTGCTCTAATAGAACACTTAACATGGGCTAACTAGTAGAAAATTATTTCTCACAGTTCTGGAGTCTGGAAGTACAGGCCAAGGTGCTGGTAGATTTAGCATCCATTATGAGTTGGATACCAACAGATTCAGCAATGAGAATTCGCTCTCTGCTTCAAAGATGATGCTGCATCCCCACACAATGGGACATACAGAAGGGTGAAAGGAATGAGGGTGCTCCCTTTAATCTCTTTTAAAAGGGCACTAATCTTCACCCTTGTGATTAAGCACTTCCTGCAGGACCCACTTCTTAATATTTTCACATTGGTGATTAAGTTTCAACATATGAATTCAGGAAGGACACCCATACCATAGCATCTCCATTAACAAATGATAGGACTACATCCTTACAAAGAGAAAGAAATCTGTCAAACTACATGCAGCTTGTAAGCCTGGGGATTCATTGCAGGCACTTTGATGCTGCAGCTAGGACACTTACCCAATATACCACACTTCTTCATTCAGCTCTTCTTTTGAGAAGAACCTCCACGTACTTAAAGACAACAGATTAGCAGGCATGGTGGCACACTCCTGTAATTCCAGCGACTGGGGAGGCAGAGGCAGGAGGACTGCTATTTCAAAGCCATACCTGTCAATTTAGTAAAACCCTATCTCAAAATAAAAATAAATAAATGAAAAGGTCTGGGGATGTATCTCAGTAGTAGAGTGCCTCTGGGTTCAATCCCCAGAGTTGAAAAAAAGTAATATATTATCTATATTTACTGTGCTAAAATGCTATCAAGATACTTCATTAACTTCAATTTTAAGTTTTTCTTGAAAAATCAACTACTTCAATATTTTGATCACAGCAATAGATATTTTTGTGTTTTTATTCTACTGTATCAATTTGTCCAAATCTTCATACCAGTAAAAGGACATTAATGTTGATTTAGATAGTAAGAAAACTCAGCTTTCTTCTTAGGTGATAAAAATATATTGACTGAATTCACATCAACTAAGTAGAAAAAAATTCCTTAATCTAATTATTTTCTTTGTTATAGCAAACTTCAATTGAATAGATCCCAAATAATGAAACTTTTAAATAATGGGGAAGACAGTCTTTCTCTACCTCATGGAGAAGCAAAGAATAAAGATCCATTTGGCATCAGAGACCTTCAAAAGATGCAACACTATTGTTCCTTCCGAGATTTGAATAATTTTAGTTTTCTCTTGCAAATCTTTAGAAGTCAACATGGAGCTGGCTGGTATGACCTCAAATCCAGAAAGACAGATCATCTTTTATTTGGAATTTAGGACATGTAGACTTATATTGTTATTTATTTTTCCCTCTTTTATAAATCTATAATGTTGCTGCAATTAGATATTAAGTCCCTAGTGTCTGTGCATGTTTTCCCTTTTCAGAAAGTTTCAGTTCCTAGCAATAAACAATGGATTGCTCCTAGCAAATAAGGATAGTTGGGTGATAGAGTAGTACAGAACCAATTTTCTGTGCAGCTGGCTTTTATAACTGTAACATAAAAATAAACTAGTATTCCTCATACATTTTAATATAATGCATCAATAAAAATTGCTAGATTATTACTGATATGAGATTACAAAGCTATTAATATTTATCATAAAATAGTAGGGCTAGCAGCCTTGTTCTTTATGTTTACATTAATGTTATGTACTTAATTGTGCTTATAAGATTTATGTTGAAATCCTAATCCTCTTTCTATGAGTGTAACTATATTTAGAGATTAAGATCTTTTAAAATGTAATTAAGTTGAAATGAGGTGATTAGAGTGAGCCCCATTCAAAATGACTGGTGTCCTTATAAGGAGAGATTATTAAGACAGACACACTTAGAAGGAAGACCATGTGAAGGCCCAGAGAGAAGATGGCCATCAAGCCAAAGATGACACCTTAGAGAATTCAACCCTGCCAACGCCTTGGTCAGGGACTTCAGACCCCCAGAAAAAACTGTGAAATCTATTCACAGTTAAATAAATCTCTGAGAAAATAAATTCCTATTACTTAATTTATGAAAATATAAATCTGTAATACTTTTATGGTTTATCCCCTATGTTGATACAGAAATATTCAGAGGTAAAACAATTAGACTGTGAGAGGTGTAACCTAATCAGTCCATCCTATTTTAAATGACTAGGTGACCAGTGTAGTCAGGTGGAGCATGACTGGAGGAAGTGGGTCAATGGGGCCATACCCTGGAAGGGTGGCTCTTGATCCTACTTCTGTGCTTCTCCGTTTCCTGGCTGACAGGAGGGGAGAAGCTTTCCTCTACTGCACCCTTCCACCGTAATGTCCTGCTTTTCCTTGGCCCCAAAGCCATAGAGATGGCAGTCCACAGACTGAGACCTCTCAAACTGTGAGTCCCAAATAAACTTTCCCTCCTCTAAGTGGTGCATATCAGATGTTTTGGTCACAGCAACAAGAAGTTGACTGAAACAACTACTTTATTATGTCAGCCCTAAAAATTAATACATTTCATTTGGCCTCTTAATATGCTTCAAACTTACTATTTTATGTAAAATAATAATACCTTACTTGTCCTTAGTATTTTTCATTATTCGGCCTCCTATTTTGTTGTCTCTGGTTTTTCACAACCCCTGGTCAGAAAGCAATGTAGGTCCTTATTTCTGTTGGTCTCCTTGTTTGGAACCTAATTTTCCCCAAAATGAACAAAGTTATTGTTGTCCAAACAAATTTTGAGTTGTGAATTTGTGTAAAGATTAGTTTTTTTTTTATTTTAAGTAACTTAAAAATAGACTTTGTAATGTAGAAGAGAAAGGAAGGACTCTTTCTAAAATGTATAACAACCAAAAAAAAAATTGGCCATTAAGGAACTAAACTTGTTTGCATTATCACTATGGAATGGTAAGGATGTCCTTGGAGGGCGAGGGTACAAACACCCAGGGGTGCATAGACTTCTCTCTGGTGGATATGAGAGAGAGAGAGAGACAGAGAGACTTGCTGTGGTGTGAGCTCCCTGAATTTTGAACATTAAAGATTTGTATTATTTTAGTCAGCTTTTCATTGCTGTCACCAAAAGACCCAACAAGAACAACACTGAGGAGGAAAAGTTTATTTTGGCTCATGGTTTCAAAGGGTTAGTCCGACTTCATAGCTCTGGGCTCAAGATGAGGCAGAACATCGTTGGCAGATAGGTGTGATAGAGGAAAGCTGCTCAGGACATGGCAAGAGGCAGCAGGGACTGTGTCCTCACCAACAACAAAATACAGAATCCAAAGCTATGTCCTCAGGGACCTATTTCCTGCAGTAACACCTTATCTGCCTACAGTGACCACCCAATTAATCCATATCAGTAGATTCTTCCATTGTTTAGGGTAATGCTCTCGTGATCTAATCATTTTCACCTCTGAAAAATTCCCACATTATGCTATGTATGAGCTTTTGAGGACACCTCATTTCCAAACCAAAACAGAGATCACTTACAAATTACCTGAACACTTCTACCAGGTACTAGGCATAGCTTTTATATTGGCCTTCAAATATGTTCATGTAAAAGAATTCCACACCTGAAATCAATTATCAGTATTAACTTTGGAAGTTCTAATCTTCTTGTGTAGCAGACATTTTCTGTATTCAAATATTTATATTTTTTCCTTCCCATGTGATGCTTCTCTTAGCTACGTCCCATTTTCTTTTCATATACTTCACATTTCTAATCCTATCTCAGTAACATCATAAATTTCTGAGATGTAAAAATATTTCCTTCATCAGGGTTGTTTTAAAGTTACATGAGATAAAGCACATCAATCATTTAGTAGATTGATTTTCCCACTCAGAGGGTTCAAGTAACTGTGCATATAACTGATAATAACAATTAAAAATATGTCAATAGGGTTCTATTCATATAACTATTTTTAATTAACAAAAATTATCATTTAGGGAAGTTGTAAAACAATCTTCAATATATCTTAAAATATAGTTAAAGATCTTTCAGATAATAAAAGAAGAGCGCATCTCATAAAGAATAGCTGTCTCTGTGCAATCTTTCTCTTAATCTTCACAAAGATGTTTTAAACTGGTCCTCAGAAAGATCATCCATGACTTGTTCCAGAAGAAGGGTTCTGTGAAAAGTTAACTGATCTGTACTCAAACTCAGGCTTTTACTCCCAGATGAGTGACATTTCTCCTTGGCTGTAGTTGGTTTCAGAGGTTTTTAACTTTGGCCTGCTTTTTAAGTTGCAAAACAAGTCAACCATAAAATCTTTGCACATCTTGCTGTTACCGTCTATATTTCAGTAATTAACAAACCATAGTGATATACTTGGGGCTTTCAAATTTTGCAATTTCAGAATTGTATCAGTAATTTGAACCTTAGCTCTCTACCACACCAGAGACTCCTCTTATAACAGAGATAAAGCCACTTGCTCCTAAGAAAGACATCATTAGACACAGCAGGGAAACTCCTCACTATGCCTCCAATAATGATGTGAATTTATTGTCCACACCTTCTCAAAAGATCCTATCATCTTTCCTCCTTTCAGATTGCTGATCAAAGCTTGGTGGGTTCTGCACTAATGTTTAATTCTTCCATCATAGATATTTGTAATTAAATACAATGTCTCCACATGTTAGAAGCTTACAACATATTTTAGGTTCATCCTTAGCAAGTGGACATGGTCTCATGCATCTTATGTCTTGCCCTTTATTTTTAGATCCTTCTTCCTTTCCTCCTTCATATTTTTGTTTCTTTCATTTCTCTGATGAATTTGAAGTTAGTTTTACTTTGCTACATACCATGCATCTTTGTAAATATCTAAAACTTTTTTTGGAAAAAAGTACCTAAGCAACATTGGATTTTGACTATAGTTAGTCATCTGAATTCTTGACACCTACCTGTTTTAAAGCAAGAATCCAGAGGTACCACCTTTCTTATTTTGCTTTGATTCACATAAATTCACAATTTATAGTTAATGTTCTTAGAATCTACAAGAGGTTCAGGACTGCTTCTGAGTAGCAAATGGGACACATAATCATTATCCCTGCAGAAAGTTGTAAACAAGATTCTTCATGTGAGCATTATTAGATCACAAAATATTTTGTTGAGGAAATTGAAAGAAGAAGAAGAAGAAGAAAAAAAACAAAGCCATTCTTACTAGTCTTTTTTTAAAAAACATTAGAGGAGCTATGAAAAATTATGCCTTGGAAAATGATACTTTGCTGAAAACTGGGTTGACCAGAAGCTCCAAGACTCTGAGTCTTGAGACACTATGACATGCTCACATTCATAAATTAAATTATTACACAAAGATTTTGCTTAAAAATATAATCATTCCTTTACATAATACTTTAGTCTCTTACAAAACATTGATTTAAAACTTTTCAAATAGTGCCATCCACCTGCCTTCTCTTTCTGCTGACCTCCTACCCAGCATCTTTAAATTGGGCACCAGGAGACACTGTGCTGAACATATTATCTTAATAATTTTCACAGGTCCCTCAGCTGGAGTTCAGGATCAATTCTCACACTTTAATCCTATCTGCCAAAGAATTTTTAAACTACATAACTGACAAATAACCTAAACTGTAATTTATGGATCTTTCTTCCACATGAAATAGATAGTTATAGCTGGTTTTTAATACAAATCACATACAATATCATAAGAACAGAGTGATCTGATCAAGAACACTGACTCCACAAACAGAAACAAACGGGAAAACAATACACTAAAGCAACATAAAAACAGCTTTCCAATTCTTGTGTCTTTAGTAGAGGACAAATTCTGGATTTAGCCCTATTACACTTTTTATCCTCAGCCTAATAATATTGCATTTCTTTTTTAAAAATAATAACTTTCCTTGATGCTTTTCTAATCCTTCCCCAAAAGACTACTTTGATCACATTATCATTTTCCTTTCTGATTATAATATCATTTCTTTAGTAAAATCACAGAATGTAATATACTGAGATGCTGGGATTCATTGAGTTACATAAATATATTTAGGAGAGATGATTTTAAAAAATCTTATCCATGTACCCAACTGCGTAATACCTACACAATTGTCCCATGTACCCACTTGTTTATTTGACATCCATATCCAGGTTTTTCAAGATAAGTGTGATATGTCCAAAACTGCCCTTATAATCTCCCCTCCTCAGACCCAGCCTTCTTCCCATGTTCATATTCCAGTGAATGTCATGAACATCTTGCTTTCTCCTTCACTAAGCACCTTTAGTTTAGTACCTCCTAAATAGCTCCTCAACCCATTTTCTCCCCTCCTTCCTCTGTATTATGGTAACCTCTTTGCCATAGGCTCCTAACCCTGATTCCCCTCCTAAATTTTGGTCTTTTATAGCTTCCATTCATTTTTCAAATGCACCCAGAGTACTCGTTACTGAATAATGTGCTCAATCATGTTAACTCCCTTTTAAGAAATCTTTGGTGCAGTTATTGATCTTTCTTTTTCTTTAAGTTTGAAACTCCTAAACATGGCTGCAGGGTCCTTCCAAAGCTGCTTTCTTCTTCAGCCCCACCCTTCACTCTCAAATGTCCACTGCTCTTATCATGTCAAGCAACTTTTATTTTACAATGGGTTATATTCTGTTCAGCTCCTTGTCACTCTTTTTTAGACAAGAGCTGTTATCCAATGATACCTTCCTTTGTCAAAATTCCCTTAGGTGTTCCAGCTACTAGGTTCTTGGATTTGGTTTCCTAGTATATGACTTGCCCACCATTGTTTAGTTGTTCTATTTCGTGCCTGTGTCTCGTCCACCAGATTGTCAGCAACCTGCATCCTGTTAATCCGTAAACACACAGTACCTATGTATTGATAACGTGTTAGGTATGTACACATTTATACACATCTACATATATAATTTCCAGTGAAATTTTCTTTCTCAGCTTGATTTTTGTATTCCTTCAAGAACAATTCACTTTATGGCCTCATTGTAGAAATAGTTTTAAAAAAGGCATGTAGAGAGGAGCTGGAGCCGTGGATCAGCAGTATGGCACTTGCCTGGCATGTGCAAGTATAGGAGTTCGAATCCCAGCACCATGTACACAATTAAGTTTTGGAGCAATGAAGGTCATGTGAAAAACTAAAACTAAAAACTGATTCTCTCTTTCTCTCTTTCTTTCTCACTATCCCTCTCTCTTTAAAAAAAACAAATACAAAAATAAAAAGGTATGCAGATATGCTAAGAATTCGATTGCATATGAACACAAAATAGAATACTAAATGACTATTCAGTTCTGTCAAAAACAGTATTTCTAGCTTGTGCTAATTTCTTTTTAGGCTTTTTCTCCTATTGAACCTATGATGAAATCATTAGTAAATTGATTTATATACTGCAAAACATAAAGCTTTAAAAAAAATTTTAAGAAATTATTAATTTGCCCCTTGATAAGGTTGCTCTTAAAATTTCCCACAGATAAATCTGTTTAATTTCAGAACACCCTCAGAAGATATGTTTCATGGACAGTATGCATGAGCATTAATCATAGCCAATATTTATATGAAGACAAAGCAATCTGTTCAACAATTTTATTTTGTCCACAGGTAGTACCGCTTAACATTGTCAAATTCTGCAATGCATTTTATAGGAGACTGCCAAGTAACTTCTTTTAAATACTGAAATATTTATATATACATTCAGACAACAAAGATAAAATATTGGTCACATTTTTTTCCATTTGGGAAACTTTAGTGTTTCCTCGAGCAACATGATAAAAATCTAAGTTTAACAAATAGAGTAAGTTTGTAGTTCATCCTAGCTCTGTGACCCCTTGCTTGCCTTTTCCTGTTTAGTTTTTAGCTTACGTGGTTACATAACCATTGCTTTTGCTTAAAGGTCAGCCAAGAGTAAAGTTATATCTTGCTGGAGGTGAGATGTAAACAATGTCTGATCTTGCCCTGCCATTTTTCTTAAATCTTGCACAGAGCTGGGTGAAATTGTGCCAGTATTCATAAAAGAAGATTATGTTTTAGAATCTGTATTGTATTATTCAATAAATATTTCAAGGTGTCTGCAAACAGGGATTAATGGTATTATATTTCAGGAAACCAGAAAGGTATCAACCCAAAGAATTAAATAAAACACTCATGTTTGATGCTCGTATAAACTGTAACTTAAAATAAAATGTGTGTAAACTTCCTTTTCCTTTTGTTTCATTTTCTCATCATAAAATAATACAGAATAAAATCAAATGAGATAAAAATGAAAGAAGATAAAAACAATCTAAAATTGACCTTCACTCTAAAAAGTGATGCATTTCTTCAGACTTCAGTATTAATAGCCAATGATGGTTTCTGGATGCAATTAAAACATCTAGATGAAAAATGCATGTTTCAAATTCGTGCATTTCACAGACTCTACATTGCACACGGGTGCACTTGGTGGTATCTGGACACAAGGAGACAGTATAATAAAATATTTCGCCAGCAATACTTCATGTAGCAAGTATACAAATATTCAATCATGTTTAAAATGGCTAAATTCTATGGACAAACCTTTGGCTTTTTGAAACATTTTTTGGGGGCTGGAGCGGTGGCTCGGCTCTAATGGTACTTGCCAGGCACCCATGTACACAACTAAGTGTCAGAGCAACAAAAGCCATGTGAAAAACTCAATAAAAATTGATTCAATCTCTCTCTCTCTCTCTCTCACTGTCCTTCTCTCTTAAAAAAATCCTATTTTATTCATGTCATTATTGGAAAAGACTTCACACCTACTAAGCTGGATCTTCATTCAGCCCTCAAACTTCAGAGATTCATTAATGACCTTGAGTTTCTTGTCTAATGTGAAACTGTGAGAGCCTGGTGGAGTGCCCCTTTTTTGTGTTCCTGTGTCTGTTCTTGCCTCAAAAAACTGTAAACAGCAAAGCCACTACTGCTTAGATTGTTCTATAGTAACTCAAGACATCTTTTCTCCTCATATTATCCAAATTTGTTTTAGACACCATTCCATTTTAGTATCCGGCAACTCACCAATTGAAGTATGGAATGCAACTAACAGTGTTTTTATTAGTCATTTAGTAATTAAATTCAGCTAAACAAATTGTTTTACTTACATTGTAATAAAGCAGAAGAAAGATGATTTCCATGTAAAAATATGGAAGAGAGACATATAATATTAGGGGAATAAAGACTGTCAGTCAATTTTTCCTTGATCTCATTGGTATTTAAATTTGTTCTCACAAGTTTCCTTAAACATCCCACTTCAGGATTTCCATAGTAGATGGTGAACTAGATTCTTAAATTTGGGAATGGAGTTCTAAAAGTCCTATGGTCAGTCTAAAGCTTTTTTTTTTTCACCTTCATTACAGAAAGACAGTTGAAATTCTATCACTTCCATTTAATTTTTAAGCCTTTTAGAGATTGCAACACTAGTTAACATCATCACTGAATGTTTAAATGAGTGTAGTCTTCAGATTTCTCCTTAATCTAAAAATCTTAATTTATGTCTTAGTTAATAATATATATTGTAAAGGGGTATCACTCTTCCATTCTTGAGTTAATAAAATATAATCTACATTAAGTAAATATTTACATACATTATCATTTTAAGATATCAAATGATTTGGAATTTTGAGAATATTAAATATTGCTGCATTTCAACTTTAAAAAAGAAAAAGAAAAAATAAATGAGAATAAGATTACACTGAGATTATGACTACTTAACAAAAGATCAAACTCTGGGAAAAAGAGACTGGAAGACGTAGAACAGCAGCCTCTCGAAACCACTCCTTCCACTAGAATTACTTAAAGGAGTTTTAGAAACACAGTTGCCCAGATTCCATCTTATTTCAATGGAACTAGAATCATTTTGAGCAGTGCCTACTAATTTGTGCTTTTGGATCGTGGTATTTTATGTTTGGGAAAGGCAGTTTGAACAGTATGGTATGTACTCCTGCTTTATAAACTCTTCTTAATGGAAGCATAATTTAACATACTCTTCACTTTTATTGACGATGGCAACATAAAGCATTTCTGCATACCATGTAAATTATTACAGAGGGTTATAGCAGTGGATATTCTCAGGTCTGATGAATGTGGTGAGGTCTCACTTGGTTCAGACATGCTCTGAGCCTCACTTAAAAGGTAAAGGTCAACATGAATAAAGGTCATCAAGCTTAAAATTGTGACATTTTTATTTCAAGCCGGTTTTCTGTACATGCTATAAAGGTTTATTTGCTACATACAAACATTTTAAATATATCAAAGTTTCATAATCGTGACTCCCTGCCCCCTTCCCATTTTTTTTTAATATATTGGAGACTAAAACACGATGCAGCCTATACCGTTTGACTTTGATCCTGGCTACCTAAATAGCTTTAATTTAATCTTTTATGTAAAGAATTTCAATTGAAAATTGGAGGTAATAACAAAGTTGTCTCTCATGAATTGTGAGCCTGAGCGTGAACACTATAAGGCTGATTCAAGTTCAAGGACTGATGGGAAGTTGTCTTTCTCCTTGATTGATACCATTGACCCAGATAACCAACAGGATAGATATTCCATGAGACCAGGGAACTATGAAGTTGGATGTACATCTTCTTGTTGCTCTTTATCTCACAAAACCTGTATATCAGTGGTCAATAAATTCTTTGAAGAGTGAGGGCTCAGGTAAGGCTAAAAGTCCAGGGCCAGAGACTTCTATCTTTTATATAGCATGTGGGTGATGGGGTCATAGGCTTTCACCAAGTTGTCACTGTGATACAATTGTATACTTCTAAGCTCTGCTTGACCTCATCTTGGGCCCAGAGCAGTCTAAACAAGTCTACAACATCCTGGGCCCAGAACAGTCTAAACAAGCCCACAACAGGTGGTAATTCATCATGCTGCCCTTTCCCGAGATCTTCAGAACAATTTTCTGTGTTCCATCTCAGGTACACTTTCCATGAGGGCAGATTCCTACTCTTGTTCATTTCTGAACCTCCAGTGACTTTAATCCCACTTGGGCCAGAGTAAATGCTCTGTAGTTATTTACTAACTTAATAAATGAATGCAGGAGTTTCCTTAGCCTTAAAAATGAAATTTCAAAAAGCCACCTCAAAAAACATATGTAACACATCAAACTATTCGACTTTTTTTAAATATGAAGTGATACCAAGAAACTTAATTGATTTTTTTTTGTTAAACAAGTAATAATCTTCATTATGAGTAGATTACTACATTAGGCACTTGGGGAGATACAAAACATATAAAAGACATAATGTACAGTGAGATTTATGAAGCTGTTTACTCATCTGCCTTTTCCTTGGAGGAATTATACTTTAAAAAATGTTAGCATCTTTATAAAAATGAATTTTCATTTAAGTATGAATCTACATATAAATATATAAGGAGATAGTCATGTCACCAAAGTTTCACATTGATTAAAAATTGTTGTAATTATATAAATCGTAAAATAATGCATTCTCAATATAAAAGACTTAATAGAGTGAAAAACTGTAGGATAAAAGACCAAAATGTCCTCTTCTCTACAAACTTTTTTTCCTAGACACTTCCCCTAAGATAATTTCAGATACACTTTAATAGTTTAGGTGTATTTTATCCATTACAATTTTTATGCAGTTCTACATACATATATTATTTACATCTTGCTTCTTTTACCCAGCAATTTGCCATGGAGATCTTTCAAAGTTGATACAAAATCCTGTTTTAATAATACTAAATCATTATGGCATTAACCATTGCTAAATTTAACCTATTTTCACATGCTATAAATAGATATGTATGCACAGTGCTTTATTTTCTGAATTAATTTGTTTTTCATTATTTCCTTATATTCTACTTTATTGGCAAGATGCTTAGATGAGCTCATTTTGAAAATATTTAGTACTTGAGACACTGCTGTATAAAAATTTTATTGTATTATATATCCTTAAATTATTGTGACATTTAAAATTATTGTCAAATTTTTAATCTGAAAAGTGATTTATGGATCCTGTTTTCTTAATCATTTAACAGAGGAAACTTCTTACTTTGCTGTTTCTTCTTATAGCATAACCCTGACACTATGTATCTTATGCTATTTGCAAATTGAATGTTCCTGATCAAGAGGTTAAATAAAAAAAAATAGTTCTTTATAAAATAAGAAAATAATTCTTATTCATTGATAAATTTACAGAAAGACAGATTCACAGGGTAAGAAAGAATTTGTCTTGTGGATGCGTTGTGACTTCTTTTTCTTACTTTATTTAGAAAAGCCATGAAAAATTTAATTAGATATTATTTTTTTTCAAATTTATTAGAAGTATATAGCAATAAAGGATACGGATGAGGGGGAAACATTGTCAAAACAGTAGCAATCAATGTGTATAAACTTTGTTATCCAGGGGTAATGCCAACGCATAGGTAAACTACTATGGGTTTCATCTGTTGCAGTTTCCCCCAGAAGAACTCATGTGTTAAATGGGTATCTCGTGGAGGAATGACATCGGCTTCAGGGATGGTTCCCCCATCTTCCCAATCACCAGACTCCTATGAGTACTTCATGTACCCTCCCCCCTCCCCATTCCCTTCCCTACACCTCCAAGTATCCTAGGGAGCTTTCCCCCTGTTGCACTGAAAGTCATTCAATTTGAGGTTTTATTAGGTCGGCCGTCTGTCCTACTGCTTCAACATAAATTCTAGTATCAACAGATGAGAGAAATCATTCGGCCCTTTAGTCTCTGAGCTTGGGAGACTTCACTAAGCATAATTCTGTCCATCTCCATCCATTTAATTTCAAAAGCTATAATATCGTCCTCTCTGATGGCCGAATAGTATTCCATAGTATATATGAACCAAAGCTTTTGTATCCACTCATCAAGTGAGGGGCATCTGGGTTGGTTCCATAATCTAGCTATAGTAAATTGAGCTGCTATAAACATTGATGAAGCCACATCACTATAATACGCTGATTCTAAATCTTTTGGGAAAATTCCCAGGA
>PVKS010032324.1:0-22647 GCA_004027875.1 Aplodontia rufa | reverse complement strand
TTAAATTCAGATAAGATGTAATGCTTTACAATTTAATACTATTTTTAGAGTTATAATGGGAAGGGGAAGGGAGGGATAAGGGAGGGTAATGGGGGGGCACTCCTGGGGACAGTTGCAATGTCCAGAATATATACACATCTTATACACATTTTATATTGTCTTGTTAAAATCTTGTAAGGTTGCTCAAAAATAAAAAAATAAAAAAAAGAAGATGCTTCAGAGAAGATTGGGAGAAAATACTTGCAAACTATGTATCCAACAAAGAACTAGAATCTCTAAAGAACTCTTAAAAGTCAAAAGAAAAGAAAAATACATTTCAATGAAAAGAATATAACACTAGTAAATAAGGACATAAGAGATTCAACATTATTAGCCATAAGAGAATAAAAATTTAACCCACAATGATGTCCCTGTACATCACAATAGCTAAAATTTCACAAAAGTAATAATACCAAAAATTAGCAAGGATCCAGAAACTCTAGATCATCATATGTTGCTGGCAGGAATGTAAAATGGTATACTCTGAAAAAGTCTGGCAGTTTCTTATTAAACCAGTCATGGAATTACTATACCCCAACAGCTGTGTTCATGGGCATTTATCCCAGAGAAGTAAAAACTTACATCCACATAAAAATCTGTACATAAATGTTCATAATGATTTTATTTGTAATTACTCATAAATGGAAACAGATGTCCCTAGGTTGGTGAATGATTATACAAACAGGGGTATATCCATACCATGGAATACTACTCAGCAACAAAAGGGAACCAACTATTGATAAACAACTTGGACTAATCTCAAGGGAATTTTGCTAAATGAAAAATATAATAAGCCAATCCTAAAAGGTTGTATGCTGTATGAATTGAATTGTTCTTGAAATAATATTACAGAAATTTTGCCATGGTTAGGGTTTGAGGCAGGGAGGAAAGAAATTGAAGCAAATAGACTGTGGTTATAAGAGGGCAATACAAGGGATATGTGTGGTGATGGTCTCTATCTTGGCTGTGGTATTGTAACACTGGATCTAGACAGTTGGGTTCTTTTTCTCACAAATTCAAGGAATGAAATCCATGGACACAAGGGTGAGAGTAAAGTAACAGGATTTATTAAAGTAAGAGAAAGAAAGAAAGCAGAGCTCCTGAAGGGGATGGGCCCCAAAAGAGGGATGCTAAGGGGTGTCTATTGTCTAGGAGCTTTTAAAGGCATGTCTGATGGACCAGCACAGAGGCGCCAAGTTTAGTAAGTAAATCAGAAGTGCATAATTTCAAAACTTATTTATATAATTAAGAGTATTAGAGCTGGAGTGGTTGCTCAGCAGTTACAGTGCTTGCCCAGCATGTGCCAGTATGCAGGTTCAAACCCCAGCACCCATGTGCACAACTAAGTGTTGGAGTAATGAAAGCCATGTGAAAAACTAAAAATAAAAAAAAATTGATTCTGTCCTTCTCTCTTTAAAAAAAAAAAAAGTATTGGGTCTTACCTGGTGGTTTTTGACACATCTGTTAGAAACAGGAAGCATTTTGGGTAGGGGGTCTACTTGTGGTTGGCTATTGCTAGCAGTAAGGGAAAGGGTAACTAAGGAAGGGCTGCTATAGTTGAAGTTGTGAGGAACAGAAACAAGTATTCTAACTCAGAAGAACGCATTGTGGTTAATGTTGGTAGGGAGCAGCAAGTCAGAGTTTTTCAGACTCGATGTCTCCTAACAAGTTGGCATGATGTCCCCCTCCTCTCCTGTCATTCTCCTTATCTTGACTACTTTTGGGAGATCTATCTTCCTGCCTCAGTGTTGGATACACAAAGCTGCATATCTGATAAAATTGCAGAGAACTGTGCATGTGTGTGCACACACACACCAGATGCATTATGACACATTCACTTCTGACAAAGGTCTTAAGAACACCATAGGAGAGAATAGTATTTTCAGTAAATCATGTTGGGCATTAACAGAATTAAGAACAAAAATCATATAATTACCTCAATAGATGATGAAAAAGCCTTCAACCAAATTCAGCACCCATTTATGCTAAAAACAATAAAGAGGGGCCTGGAGTGGTGGCTCAATGGTTACAGCACTTGCCTGGCATGCACAAGGATGTGGGTTCAATCCCCAGCAGCACGTACCCAAGAAGTTTCAGAACAACAAAAGCCACATGAAAAACTGAATGAAAACCGATTCTCTCTTTCTCTCTTTTTTTTTTAAAAGTAAAAAAAATAATAAAGAAACTAGGGAGAGAAGGAACTTACCTCAACATCATAAATGTTGCATGTAACAAACCCAAAGTCAAAATCATACTTAGCAAGAAACACTGAAAGCATTTCCTATAAATAAGGAAGGCTAAGTCAAGGATGTCCATTCTTACAACTTCTATTCAATATAGTACTTGAAATTTTAGCCAGAGCAATTAGGCAAGAAAAGGAAATAAAAAGAATATAAATAGGAAAGAAGCAAGTCAAATTATCACTTTTTGCAGATAAGATCCTATTCTCAGAAGATTCAAAAATCTCCACCAGAAGACAGCTACAGCTAATAAAGAAACTCAGCAAAGCAGCAAGATACAAAATCAATATACAAATATCGTGGGGGTAATTCTGGTTTAGGAGCAAATATATATCATAGTGTTACTTTATATGCTTTTATGATTGTACAATGACTCAGCATCTTAATAAAAACTTTAAAAGATAAAAATCGATAGCTTTCCTATATTCCAATAATTAATCTTATGAAAAAGAAATATGGAAAACACTTTCATTCACAATAGCCTCAAGAATAAATACCTAGGGTACACACCTGTAATCCCAGAAGATCAGGAGGCTGAGGTAGGAGGATTGCAAGTTCAAAGCCATCCTCAGTAACTTAGCAAGGCCCTAAGCAACTTAGTGAGATCCCATCTCAAAATAAAATGTAAAAAATGGCTGGGGATGTGGCTCAGTGGTTAAACATCCCTGGATTCAATCCCTGGTACCAAAAAATAAAATAAAATAATAAAATAAAAATTAGGCTGGAGCAATGGCTCAGCAGTTAAAAGTGCTTGCCTGCCATGCACGATGATGAGGGTTCAAACACAGCATACAACTATATGTCAGAGCAACAAAAGCTACATGAAAAACTAAATAAAAATTGATTCTCTCTCTCTGTCCCTCTCTCTAAAACAAATTAAAATTAAAATTTAAAAAATCTAGGAATAAATCTAACCAAGGAGGTGAAAAATTTCTACAGTGAATATTACTGAACACTGAAGAAAGAAATTGAAGAACACACCAGAAGATAGAAAGATCTTCCTATGTTCATGGATAGGCAGAATTAATTTTGTTAAAATGACCATACAACCAAAAGTGATCTACAAATTCAGTGCAACCTGTCAAAATACCAATGACATTCTTCACAGAACTAGAAAATACTGTCCTAAAATTCTTATGGAAAAATAAAAGATCCAGAATAGTCAAAGCAATGCTAAGGGGAAAAAAGCAATCTAAGAGGCATCACAACACCACTTTTAAATTATACTACAGGGTTGGAGCAGTGGCTCAGAAGCTACAGCACTCACCTGGCATGTGTGAGGACCTTGATTCAAACTCTAGCACCACATGCACAACTAAGTGTCAGAAAAACAACAAATGAAAAAATAAATAAAAATTGATTCTCTCTTTAAAAAAAAAAAAAAAAAAGACCTCTATTAAATTATACTACCGAGCTGCATGGTACTGATAAAACAGACACATAAACCAGTGGACTATAAAACAGACAGCTAGGTGCAGTGGCACATGCCTGTAATTCCAGTGATTCAGGATGCTGGGACAGGAGAATTACAAGTTCAAGACCAGCTTCATCAATCTAGCAAAACCCTCAGCAGCTTAGTGAGACCCTGTTTCAAAATATAATATAAAAAGGGCTGGGGGATGTGACTCAGTGGTTAAGCATCCCTGGGTTCAATTGCTGGTAAGAAGAAGAAAGAAGAAAGGAGGAGGAGGGGGAGGAAGAAGAACAAGAAAAGAAAGAAAGAAGAGGAGGAGGAGGAGGAAGAAAACAGAAATCCACACATTTAAATATACATTGGAGAAAAGACAGCTTTTTTCATTTTTTATTTTTTAAATGAATTATTTTTTTAATAATTTTTAAGTGAGAAGGAGAGAGAGAGAGAATCAATTTTTATTGAGTTTTTCATGTGGCTTCTATTGCTCTGACACTTTGGTGTGTACATGGGTGCTGGGGTTTGAACCTGTGTTCTTGCACATGCCGGGCAAGCACCACAACCACCAAGCCACTGCTCCAGCCCCCAAAAGACAGCCTTTTAAACAAATGATTCTGGGATAACTGGATGCCCATATATAAAAGAATAAGAGTAGATCCCTATATGTCATTCTGGACACAGTCAATCAAAATGAATCAAAGACCAAGGCATTAGACCAAACTCTGCAACTGCTAGAAAAAAACAAGGTCAATACTCCAACATATAGGCTCAGTCACTAAATTTCTGAACAACTCCTAAAGTTCAGGAAATAGTACCAAGAATAAATGGAATGGCATAAAATTAAAAAGCTTTTGCACAGTGAGGGGAACACGAGTGTGAAGGTAGAAACCACAGATTGGGAGAAGTATCTTTGCACTATTCTGACAAAGAATCAATATCTCTAATATATAAAGAACTCAAAAAGCTCACTACTCAAAAAATAGCTCAATCAATAAATGGGTCAATGAAATAGTCATTTCTCAGAAAAAATACAAATGGCCAGAAATATACATGAAAAACTGTTCAGCATCTTTAGCAATCAAGGAAATGCAAATCAAAACTACACTGAGATTTCATCTCATGCTAGTTAGAATGGCAGTCATCAAGAATACAAATAGAGGGTGAGGCTGCTTCCCTTGGAGGCTGGGGTTCGGGACTTAAGGAGATTGCCTTTATTGAAAGTAGTGACTCTCCAGCCTCTGTTGGTCTCAGGACCAACAGGAGGAGGATCTCCACCTGGAGCAGCCCCTGCCTACTGGATGCCCCACATGCCTGTCTGGGTCTCTTTGAGTCCCACCAGCAGGTGCTCAGACACCAATGGTAGGACCCCTGTCCAGAGCAACCTCTGCTCAGGACCAACCAGAGGAGGTTCCCTGCCTGGAGCAGTCCCCACTTAACTGACACCCTGTGTGCCTGTTTGGACCTCTTTGAGTCCTGCCAGCAGGTTTTCAGTACACTCCTGGAAGGACCCACATCCAGAGTAGCTACCACCCAGGACCAACTAGAGGAGGATCCCCACCAGAAGCAGCCCCTGCATACCTGATGCCCGGCATGCCAGTCTGGGCTTCTTTTGGTCCCAATTGGCAGGCGCTCAGGACACCACTGGTAGGACCCCATTCTGGAGCAATCTCTGCCTAGCTGAAGGAACAACCCAGTCCTCTTCTGATCCAGACCCCAGCACATGCCCAGGAAAGACCAGAGGAACACCCCTGCCTGGAGCAGCCCCTGGCCCAGGACTCTTCTGGTCCTAGCCTGGCAGGTGCCCAGAACAACCCAGGTTCAGATCTGCAACCTTGAGCCTGGAACCAAAACATGGAGCAAAATGAGGACCCAGGCAGAAGCAGCATCTGGAAGAAGATGATCATCAAAGAGGTGGTGGCTGATCCGATCCTTTGGTTTGCAAGGAAAAACCACCTGAAGAACTGCCTACCTTCCCCGCAGAAATCTCAATGCAGAGATCCAGAAGAACCTCTTTAAAGATGAAGAATCAAACTAGGAAAGGTTTGCCTGAAACTCACAACTCCCCTGTAAAGGATGCCATGGGGTAGGGACTGAGATGAAAACCTTGAAAAAACATCAATGATCTGATTACTAAAAGGAACAATGAGTTAAAAGAAGACATAATGAAGGGACTAAGTGAGAAAACTCAAGAGATGAAAAACTCTTTAATCAAAGATACCTACTCAAAAAGGAAGTAACACAGCAAAAATTTGCAGTCAATGACATGAGAGGAACAATGGAATAATTTAATAATAGACTAAGTTCTACATAAAATAGAACCTCAGCTCTTGAAGAAAGAACTTCTGACAATGAAGACAGGCCGAGCAAGCTTGAGTGCACAGATGACAAAAAAGAAAAAAAGCTTGCAAGACACAAACAATTTTTAAAATGTCTGGGATGAAATGAGAAAAAACAATATAAGAGTAATTGGGATACAGGAAGAAATCGAAACACAAACAAATGGGATAAGGAACATTCTCAATAAAATAGTTAAAAAAATTTTCCCACATAAAAATAGAATCACATATGCTCATCCAAGAAGCTTATAGGACACACAATAGGCCTAGTCAAATGAGAAGCTCACCAAGACACATCATATTCAAAATGTACAACAGGGAAATCAAGGAAAGAATATTGAGAGTGGCAAGAAAAAAAAAAGCCACATCACATTCAGAGGCAAATCAATAAGAATCACATCTGACTTTTCAGCTCAGACTCTGGAAGTGAGAAGATCCTGGAAGGAAATCTTTCAATGCCTGAATAAACACAACATGCAGCCAAGAACACTATACCCAGCAAAACTCAGCTTCATATTTGAGGGGGAAATAAGAACTTTTCATGATAAGAACCAACTTGAAGCATTTGTCAACAGAAAACCAGCATTACAAAGAATCCTCAAAGATAAACTCCAGATAGAAGAACAAGAAAACATTCCTCAACACCCGCAGACAGAGGAAATACAATAAAGGTACATGCTATCAATAGACAACCAAGACACCACAGAACTTACTACTAAAACATAATGACTATAAACCACAACCACATAACTATTCTAATACTGAATGTGAATGGTCTCAACGCACCAATCAAAAGACATAGACTAGCAGATTGGATCCAAAAATAAAATCCAACAATATGCTGCTTACAAGAAAACCACCTTACAGCCAATGACACCCACAGACTAAGGGTGAAAAGATGGGAAAAAAAATCTACCAGGCCCAAGAAAGCAAGCTGGGATTACAATTTTTATATCCAGCAAAGTAGATTTCAATCATAAATTAATCAGAAGAGAAAGACGGCCATTACATCCTTGTAAAGGGAAGAATAAAACAGGAAGATATAACCATAGTAAATATATACTTTCCAAACACCAATGCCCCAAATATGTGTAAAAATTACTCCAAGACATAAAACCACTTGTAGACCTCAACACGATAGTACTGGGAGACTTTAACACTCCTCTATCACCATTAGACAGATCATCAAAGCAAAAAAAAAAAAACAAAACAAACAAAAAAAAAAAAACCCAGTAAAGATAACTCCAGTCTAAACACCATAAATCAAACAGACTTAACAGATGTCTACAGAATATTCTACCCCAAATGGGCAGAGTATACCTTCTCAGCAGCATATAGATCCTTCTCTAAAATAGATCGTATTCTAGTTCACAAAGGAAATATCAGCAAATATAAAAAAGTAGATATTATCCCATGTATCCTATCAAACCATGATTTCATGACCCTAGCAATTAACAACAGGAGTCATCACATATACACATATACATGGAGACTGAAAAACACCCTATTAAATGGATCCAAGAAGACATGAGAACAGAAATTAAGGAATTCTTGGAAGAGAATGAGAAAGAAGACACAACATATCAAAACCTCTGGGACAGCATGAAAGCAATCTTATGGGGAAAGTTTATAGCACTGAGTGTCCACATTAAAAATCAGGAGAGATCCTTAACAAACAAGCTTATGCTACAACTCAAATCTCGACAAAAGGAAAAACTGTCTAATCCCAAAGCCAGCACAAGGAAATAATTAAGATCAAAGCTGAAAACAATGCAATTGAGATAAAAAAAAACAATAAAAAGAATCCACAAAACAAAGAGCTGGTTCTTCGAAAAAATAAATAAAATTGACAGATCCCTAGCTGATCTAACTAAAAGGAGAAAAATCAAAGCAAATCAACAAAATCACCAACAAAAAAGGGGTGATCACCACTGACCCCATTGAAATCAAAGAGATTATCAGAACAATTTTGGAAAAACTATACTCCTTCAAATCAGATAATCTGGATGACATGGACAAATTTCTATACACATACAACATCCCCAAATTGCCACAGGATGAGATCCTAAACAGCCCAATAATAGGCACCAAACTCTATATAGCAAGTAAAAGTTTTCCAAAGAAGAAGAGCCCAGGACCTAATGGATTCCTTACTGAGTTTTACCATACCTTTGAAGAAGAGCTAACACCTCTCCTTATTATGCTATTCCAAGAAAATGAAGAAAGAGGGAACTCTCCCAAACACTTTTTATGAAGCCACCATAACTGATACCAAAACCCAATAAAGACACATCAAAAAAAAAAAAAAAAACTACAGAGCAATATCCCTCATGAACATCGATGCAAAAATCCTTAACAAATTCTCGCATTCAAAACACATCAAAAAGATAATTCATCATAATCAAGTAGGCTTCATTCCAGGTATGCAAGGCTGGTTCATCATACACAAATCAATAAATGTGATTCATCACTTAAACAGAATTAAGGACAAAAACCACATGATCATCTCAATAGATGCAGAAAAGGCCTTTGATAAAATCCAGCACCCATTTACACTCAAAACTCTAGAGAAAATAGGGATCAAAGGAACTTAACTTTGGAAAGGCTATATATGCCAAATCCACAGCTATTATAATATTAAATGGAGAAAAATTGAAAGCATTTCCACTAAACTCGGGAACAAGACAAGGCTGTCTGCTCTCACCATTTTTATTCAATATAGTCCTTGAGACCCTGGCTGAAGCTATCAGGCAAGAGAAGGAAATCAAAGGGATAAGAATAGGAAGGGAGGAAGTCAAAAGCTATCCCTTTTTGCTGATGATACAATCTTCTATCTGGCAGATCAAAAAAACTCCACCAGAAAACTGCTAGAGCTAATAAACAGATTTGGCAAAGTAGCAGGCTACAAGATCAATAGCTTTCCTATATTCTAACAACATTAGGGCAGAAGAAGAAATCAGGAAATTGGTCCCACTGACAATATCCTCTTCAAGAATAAAATACTTGGGAATTAATCTAACAAGAGAAGTAAAATTATCAAACACTGAAAACAGAAATTGAAGAAGACCTGAGAGGATGGAAAGATGTTCCATGCTTTTGGTTAGGCAGAATTAACATAATTAAAATGACCATTCTGCCAAAAGTACTATACAGATTCAATGCAATCCCCATCAAGATACCAATTTCATTCTTACAGATATAGAAAAAGCAATTATCAAATTATCTGGAACATCAAGAAACCCAGAATTAAAAAAAACATTACTAAGTAAGAAAGATGAAACAGGAGGTATGGTTTTATACTATAGAGCTGTAGTAACAAAAACAGCATGGTACTGGTATTAAAATAGGAATGAAGACCAATGGAATAGAAGATCCTGAAACAAACCCACAAATCTTTAAACAGCTCATCTATGACAAAAGGGGTCAAAATATAACATGGAGGAGAGAGAGCCTATTTAACAAATGGTGCTGGACAAACTGGACAGCCACTTGCAGAAAACTGAAATTACATCCTTATCTTTCACTTTGCACAAGAAACAAATCTAAATGGATCAAGGAATTAGGAATTAAACCAGCTACCATACAACTGCAAGAAGAAAAATTAGTAACAACACTCCTGCATATGGGAGGTGGCAATGACTTCCTCAACAAGACTCCTAAAGTGAAAGAATTACAGTCAAAAATCAATGAGTGGGATGCCATTAAACTAAAAAGTTTCTGTACAGCCAAGGAAATAGTCAAAACAATCAAGAGACAACCTACAGAATGGGAGAGAATCATGGCCTGTGATCCCTCTGACAGGGGACTAATACCCAAAATTTACAAAGAGCTTAAACTCAATAACAAAAACACAAACAATCCAATTGATAAATGGGCCAGAGAGCTAAACAGAAACTTCTCAAAAGAGGACATTAAGCCAATGAATACATGAAAAAGTGTTCTAAATCACTGGTTTCAGAGAAATGCAAATCAAAACTACCTTAAGATTTTACCTCACCTCACTCCAGTCAGACTGACAAAGATGAAGAATATAAACAATAACTATTGCTGGAGGGGTTGAGGGGAGATAGGAACACTAGCACACTGCTGGTAGAATTGCAGACTGGTACAGCTGCTCCAGAGAGCAGTGTGGAGACTCCTTAATATGACCCAGCTATTCCTCTTCTGGTTTCTTTCCCAGAGGAGTTAGAATCAGCACATTACAGTGACACAGCAAAATCTATATTCATAGCAGCTCAATTTACAATAAATTATAGAACCAATCCAGATGCCCCTCACTGGATGAATGGATCCAAAAGCTCTGGTATATATACATACAATGGAATTTTACTCAGCTATTAGAAACAATAATATTGCATCCACTGAAGGTAAATGGAGGGCAATGGAAGAAATCATGCTAAGCGAAGTTAGCCAAACCCAGAGACTCAAGAGTCAAATGTTTTCACTCACTTTTGGTGACTGGAGCTAAACCCAGGCTTGGGGAAAAGGTAGATAAACTCTTGGATTAGAACCAGAGAACAAAAATGCAACATGTTAAATATTTATGAGGTACAGTTGCAAGATACTGCATAAGATATTTGAACAAGCTATACCGCATGCCTTTACAACAACATTAATGTTTAATCCTATTGTCAAATATATTGAAGAAAAATAAGGGATGATAGGAAGGGAGGAGAATGGGAAATGTTGGAATTGAGATAAAGCAAAGTATATTCCAAGCACTTATAAGTACTGTCATTGTATATACTAAAGTCATGTATGTAAAAAATGTTCTTCATAGGTATAAGAATTATGTCACTGTACTTGGGTATTCTAAGAAAAATATAGGACCCAGAAGAGAGGCAAGGGATTAGGGGATGGGAGGAGGGAGGTAGAGGGGTCTGCGGGGGGGATATTGACCAAATTGTATTGCTGTATTGTGTGCATCTATGAAAATGTGACAACAAATACCATCATTATGTACAATAAGGCACTAATAAAAAAATAAAGAAAGAATACAAATAATAGGGGCTAGAATGGTGGCTCAATAGTTATGGTCCTTGCATGGCATGGGAAGCATGCGAGTTCAAATCCCAGCACCATATACACAATGAAGTGTCAGAGTACTGAAAGCCACATGAAAAACTGAAAATTGATTCTCTCTCACTGTCCTCTCTTAAAAAAAGAATGCAAATAATAAAAAATGCTGGGGTAAGGATGTGGGGGAAAAGGAGCACTGTTGGTAGGATTGTAAATTAGTATGATCTCTATGGAAATCAGTATGGAATTTCCTCAAAAGACTAGGAATGGAACCACCATATGATCCAGCTAGAATACTCCTTGGTATTAAACCAAAAGACTTAAAGTCAGCATACTACTATATAGCCATGCATGCATACTTATGTTTATAACAGTGTAATTCACTATAGCCAAATTATGGAACCAACCTTGTTGTCCTTCAACAGATGAATGAATGAAGAAAATGTGATATAGAAATAGATATAGATATATAGATATACAATGGAGTTTTCTTCAGTCAAAAAGAAGAATAAAATTATGTCCTTTGCAGGAAAATGGATGGAACTTGGAAGCATTATGTTAAACAAAATAAGCCAAACTTAGAAAGTAATGGTTTAGTTCTATTCTTTTTTTCTTTTATTTTGGTACTGGGGATACAGGAGGCTGAGGCAGGAGGATTGCAAGTTCAAAGGCAGCCCCAGCAACTTAGGGGCCTAATTAACTGTGAGGCCCTAAGTAACTTAGCAAGGCCCTGTCTCAATTTTTTTTTGAAGTGTTGGGGATATGACTCAGTGGTTGAGTGCCCCTGGGTTCAATCTCTGGTACCAAAAAAAAAAAAGGAAGAAGGAGGAGGAGGAGGAGAAGAGGAAGAAAGGAATTTTTGTTTTATCTGTGAACTTTATTTCATGCAGAGCAGAGGTTACAAGGAACAGTCACAGAGTGTTTCAACATGCAACATTTGTGCAGAAAAAACAGCAAATCATATTTTAGGATGATTGTCTCTGCCTTTTATATAAAAAGCTAGTGTATAAAAATAGTCTTCAACCTAAGGCACCTTGCCCTAATCTGTAACAAAGGTACAGTATTCTGAGTAGCAAAGAAACAGGGAATCAGAAAGAATAATTAGCTCTTTTACTAATCCAAGACTGGTGGCCAGAAGGAACACAGGCCAGCTACAAACTCTTCGTGATTCAACGCTAAACGCTCATTAGCATCTGCATGAGGAGTCTATATTCAAGTTTTATGGAATCATATATCCTGTGTGTATATGTCCGTGTGCCTATCACAGGGACTGAAAAATACCTGGTGGATAGGACCAGGGAGCACAAAGAGAAAAACATGATAAATACTCAACATTTAGAGGAATTAAGCACACCTCCATGAGACAACAGCCAAGTACTGCTTTATGTACACAAAAACAATTCCTAGTTTGGTAGATAAACCCCAACAGGTACTTCAAAAGCAGCTACGGCAGGATTGAGAGATGCTGAATGCTCCCAGTTGATGCTTCCCCAGACACCTACCATTTGTGAGTATCAATGCCAGATACGGATAGTGGAACAATCAGAAAAACACACATAGGGTGCTCAAATTTTACCATATCAAGCCGCCTTTGGTCTTTGTATATTAGAGAATATATGATAGCTTTTGTGAGCAATCCTGATTCCTTCACATGTTCTATCATGTTCTCTACAAAAATCAAAGTTTCGGGTCATTACATTGATGTCATTGTCAAACAAGAAACATTATTTGAAGGTTTCTAGTATGTGGTGAAAGAACATGATTCCTTTAATAGAATTCTTTTAGAAACTCAATAGTTGTTACTCATTAGAAAGCACCCTTGACGCACACACACTCCAGCACACGTAAAGATAAGACAGACAATGGTGATTTTTTAAAAGGGAAACAAAAGCACTTTTTTTTTGTAACTCAGAAGTCTCACAAGACAACAAAATGATATGAACACCTTCCAGGGTAGATGTCAAGGTGACCTTTGGATTTATCCTTGAAGAAAGGAATCTTAATGAAAAATTGTAGAATTGTTTCCACTGAGGTGGTCAATGAGAATAGTTACTATCTAGTCCGACTGTCTTTTTTTTTCTGTTTCTTCTTGAGTTAAGTACTGAGCATGAGAGCAAGGACTGAGGGTTGTTAAATCTTTCCTGTTCCTATGCTATTTACCAAGCTGCCAGCTTGCAATAAAAAATTCTCAGCCTCCCTTCTCACCAGGAGGAGGTAGAATGGGAAGGGAAGTACTTCCAGCTGGAGTCTTGTCGCATTGACCGGATCAATGAACTCCCAGGTTGGAGCTGCAGGGTTCTAAGAGTGGAGGTCTGGATGTCAGGGCTTGGGTGTAACCATGCGTCAGGGGCTTTGCAGGTGGTGACACTTCTAGAAAGATTAGAACAACACACCTCAAGGGCCTGGCTGCTGCCAGTCTCTGCATGAAGTCTGAATCTCAGGAGTAGAATCTAGGATTCTACTTGTGGGGCAGGAGAGCCAATCCTTCACCCACTCTGCTGCCCACAAACAGCCTTTCCAGACTTCTCAGGTTTAGTCCCTGAGTGTATTCACACCCACTTCAGCTGGTGTGAGATGCAAAGGAGGAAGCGAGTTGGGCTCCCCTTCACATTTTCAACTTGAATCCTTAGGTCACTTGGCAGGCACTTGCCAGGACCATGCACTTGCTTGCTCAGATCTCCTGGCTCCCACAGCAGTAGCCACCTCAAGTAGCCTCAGCACTCCATGGACAGTTGGAAAACACAGAGCACCCTTCATGCACCAGCACAGCCTCTGAATCAGCCAAGGGCAGGCTGCCTTTCTGATCCCAGGATTCTCTGTGTTAAATCTGCCCTTTGTGATTCTCCACTCACTCTCTCCCTTTGTGTTGAGCCAGTGCCACTACTGCTGCCATGGCAATGACCAACCTGGCTCCAATGCAGTCTTTCTTCTATGGTAAACATACCCACATTTCTTAGTCTCTAAGACACTTTGACTATCCAATTTTGAGTTTTAGTGAAATCAGTTTTTTCATCCACCTCGCAGAGAGGCAGTACTCCTGCTGCTTGAATCTCACATCATGGAGCAACTAGGAATGCAGCCTTCCCACAGCCTGCCATCTTCCACAGTTCCGAGTTCTGACTTTCAATGACCACCATATATAACAACAGAAATGTGACCAGGTGTAATGGCATGCACTTGTAATCTCAGCTTCTCAGCTACCCTGGAGACTGCAGCAGAAAGATCAGAACTTTGAGGCCAGCCTGGGCAACTTTGTGAGACACTGTCTCAAAAGAAAAAGGGCAGGGGATGTAGCTTCAGTGGTAGAGTGCTTGTCTAGCATGTACAAAGTCCTGGGTTCAATTACCGGTAATAAACACCACCACCAACAATGACAGCAATGAAAAGAAAAAAAAGTTTCTAGAGGCATAGTCTACACTTGGTAAATGTTTGTCAGCAAAGAAGGAATGGAAGCATAGGAAGGAAAAGTATAGAATTCCAAGACTATAACTATACAAAGAAATCCTAAAGATAATAAGAGGAAGTTAAGTACCTTAGGTGGAATGTGTACTCTGTGCAAGCAAAGCAATACATGCTAAGACAGGTGCGGTTAAACACTTACCTCAACCCATTGTAGAATAACCTCTTGTAGTCAACATTTATTATACTGATATTCTCTTTCGTTAGGGTTTCAATGGAGAGTAAACGGCCCACATGTTGAAAACCAGGAGCCATAATCCTGACATATTCCCTATCATGAGTTGGCAACCAAAAAATCTGTAAGGAGAAACAGGAAGCTCTTCAGTAGATAATTAGCTGTCTAAATACAAACAGCCCCATGGGAAACAGATGAGATTTTATTGCAGCACTGGAAGTAGTCTATTCAAAACAGAGAAAGATTCTAGTCCTTGGTAAAGTCAGTCTTGCCTAATATTGTCTAATGAACTCTTATAATGGGGCCTTTCACCATGGCTGCTCTGGAGCTGAGTTTTACCAGGACCTCTCCATTTACCAGTTAACATTAAAGGTCAAAGGCCCACTGATACAGAAAGTTTAATACTAAAAAGTGGATGAGGGATGGTAGATACAGATTGAAGGTGGGAATAAAAAAATCTTTTCTGGTTGGTGATGCTAAAGTTGCCTTTGAGAGGAGATATTTCCTGCCAGTAGGGATGTTATTATGACTCATCTTTGAAAACAGTTCCATTCTCAAGAAGATATCTGTTTCACTCATAACACTCCCATATTCTGAGAATTTAAGCATTTTGGAATGGCTGACTGTTCAAATTCAGAGAGCTGCTTCTGAAAACATGACGAGCAAATCTCTATTCAAAAAAAGAACCAATTAAGGGGCTGCAGTGGTGACTCAGCAGTTACAGCGCTTGCCCACCATGTGCAAGTTTACGGGTTCAAACCCCAACACCCACGTACACAACAACTGTCAGAGCAACAAAAGCCATGTGAAAGACTCAATAAAAACTGATTCTCTGTCTCTGTCTCACTGTCCTTCTCTCTTAAAAAAAAAAAAAAAACCAATTGTCTTTCTACAGCATTCATTAAATCTAAGTCTTCAAACTCTTAGTGTTCTTAAGGCTTTTTTTTTTTTTTTAACAGGCCTATATTGGTGACGGTGCAGGTCACATCACATAGCTATTATATACAAGCCTCTTTAACAAAGTGCTGATATTTCACTTGGTTTAAAATAGCAGTCTCAATGTTTTCCCTTACTGAGATAAATTTAACTGGGCCATTCTCAGATAACCACTTGTAGCTGTATAAGCAATGATCTCCATTCCCAAAGAAAAGCAAAATTACTTAAGAATCCCAGGGAAAATCTACAAGGCAAGTCAAATTCAACTACTGTGCTCCTGGGACATGCTGCCCACCTCCCAGTGCTACCATATGTACTAAGACAGACATACCAGATGTTGCTCAATTTTTGAGTCAAGGATCACGCTTACTACTTCACGGACAAATGTGTGTCTGAGAGGATGTTTTGGTGGAGGGCCAAAAAGATCAAATATCACAAACTTTTTTTCCTTCTTTGCAATTTTCAATAAATCAGCTAGTTGTGGAATTGACTGGTTGCTTGCTCTTCTTTTATCAGCCTCTGATATAGGTTTCATATTGAAAAATGGTTTGCGCTAAAAATAAATATATCAAAGAAAACATTGGTTTCCATCAAAAGCATTTTTCCAGTTCTCTGATTTACAGCCCCACCCTGCTCTATCTAAATATTGCTCCATACCACTCAGTCCATGAGACCCTCTGAAATGTTTGTCCTGGGAGAAGATTTCCAAGAAGAGAAATACAATGTAATCTCCATTGGTAATTACAGGGTTGTTTTTTTTTTTTTTTTTTTTTTAAATTCGTCTATATCCTAAAACTGGTATTTGTACTGAAGATTCTCCATGTGTTTATCTCAATTGTGCTTTGGAGCCTTTTCTTCTATAATTCAAAGTAATATATTCCTTTCCAATCTTGTCTTCCTACATGTGCTCTTCTATTCTAGCTTTGTGTAATGGAAAGAACAAGTGCTTTGGCTTCAGAAGGATCTGGACTTACTTCCAATTAATTCTACTCTACCCTCACTTGCCTTCCTTGCCATATTCACTTGCTAATATCCTATCATTAACCTGCTCAAATGTTACTTCCTTCAAAGCTTTCCTTAAATATTCCTGAACTAAAGAGACTTTGCTAGCATTAAGCCCCGATGGCCTATTTTTATGTCTCTATAAGTATATGTCTCATTATGCCTTCTACAGATATTTGTACATGTCCTAGATAGATCAAAGTCCAAATCCTGCCTCAATAACCTTCTTGCTGTTCAACCTTAGAAAAAAATTATTTAAATTCTAAGTCTTTATTGTCCAAACTACAAAATGGGGGAGTAGAAGGGTAATCCATGTATTTCTTAAGATTACTATGAAGATACTTGATAGACCATTTACAGAGTTTGGGAACACATCTGGTGCACAGGAAAGTACACAATTCACATTCATTTCTTCATGCTCCAGGATACTGGATTGTAACTCTCGTCTGGCAGGAAGTGTCATGTATTTTCAATTGACAGTATTTCACTTTACATATAGCAGGTCATACCTGTTTGCTATATTAAATTTTAAGAAGCTACTTTTATTATCACTTACCAATTTTAGATAATCTGTGGATGAATTCAGTGAAAAAAACCTACTTCTTAGAAAGAAGCAATAGTAATCTTATACTTTAAGACTCAAGTAACCTCTTTTTCTCTACACAACTTTATCTTCGTTCTCATTCCCTATTTCCTTTTCCTCCTTCTCTTAACTTCCTAATAAGTTGCCCTTTCTTATATTTTTCATGCATATTGTACAATATCCCCATAAAATTTCCAGACCAGAAGGCAAAATACGTAAGTTGAATTAAATCATGGTCTAGGTCTGAGTTGCGGGCTACAACTTGGGGTGTTTTTTTCTTCTCTTTTTTTTTAATCCTCAAGAAAATAGCTATTTCAGAACTCAAGATTTTGTTAGATAGTGCCAGATCCAGACCAACTGGATCACTTAATTATGAGGTAAACTGTTAAAAGAACAGGATAGAAAAGATTAAGCCAGGACAAAAATTCAAAATAGCAAAAACAATAACTAGGAGAGTTTTAACACTAGACACCAGTAGATCTAACATCTGAAGTAAGCCGAGATTCACTTTTTTAGTGAGAGAGAATTTTATTTATTTTCTCATGTGGCTTTCATTGCTCTAACACTTCATTGTGTATGTGATGCTGGGGTTCAAACACACATCCTCACACATGCCAGGCAAATGCTGTAACTGCTGAGCCACTGCTCCAACTCTGATATTCATTTTTGTTTATGTAAGATGGGGGCCTTAATCAGAAAAATAAAGCTGAATGGGATAATATTTGTTTAGACTATTTCCAACATATTATTGAACACTTTCAAAAAGCCATAGGAAGTAATGAGTTAGAAATGAAACATACTTCTGATTCTGCAGGTAAAAAAATCTAGTTCCTCAAATTAAAAAAGGACTAAAAGGTCCCCTGTTCTCTATGCTTATGCTGAAAGATATCACAAATAGAAAAACTATTCAAAGAGCCAATGTATCATATTGGTTAAGAAACAGGGCAGTTCAGCAGAAGACGGGAAATAATCAAGATCAGAGCTGAAATCAATGAAATTGAGAACAAAAAAAATAATAAAAAAGAATTAATGAAACAAAGAGCTGGTACTTTGAAAAAATAAACAAGATAGACCCCTAGTGAATCTCACTAAAAGGACAGAAATTAAGCAAATCAATAAAATCTCCAATGAAAAGGGAGCGATCATCACTGACCCCACGGAAATCCAACAAATTATCATATTTGGAAAACCTGTACTCCTCCAAATTAGATAATTTGAAAGAAATGGATAAATTTCTAGATACATGCAACAACCCTAAATTGACACAAGACAATATTGAATTCCTAAACAACCCAATCACAGGCACTGAAATACATATTGCAATTAAAAGTCTACCAAAGAAGAAAAGCCCCAGGACCTGATGGCTTCCCCGCTGATTTTTACCACACTTTTGAGGATGAACTAACACCTCTCCTAATTAAGTTATTTCAAGAAATTGAAAAGGAGGGAACTTTCCTAAACACTTTCTATGAAGCAACAACCATAACTCTGATACCAAAACCCAACAAGGATACATCAAAAAAAGAAAACTATCGACCAATATCTCTGATGAACTTGGATGCAAAAATCCTTAATAAAGTCCTAGCAAACCATATTAAAAACTTAGCAAGAAGATAATCCATCATGATCAAGTGGGCTTCATCCCAGGTATGCAGGACTGGTTCAATGTACACAAAATAATTAATGTAATTCACCACTTAAACAGAATCAAGACAAAAACCATATGATCATCTCAATGGATGCAGAAAAGGCCTTTGATAAAATTCAGCACCCTTTTATGCTCAAAACTTTAGAGAAGATAGGGATTAAAGGAACTTTTCTGAAATAAAGGCTATATATGCTAAACCCTCAGCTAGTATAATACTAAATGGAGAAAAGGTGAAAGCATTTCCACCATACTCGGGAACAAGACAAGACTGTCCGCTCTCACCACTTTTATTCAATATTGTTCTTGAGACCCAAGCAGGGGCAATAGGGCAAGAGAAAGAAACCAAAGGGATATTAATAGGAAGAGAGGAAGTCAAACTCTCCCTTTTTGCTGGTGATATGATCCTGTATCTGGAAGATCCAAAAAACTCCACCAGTAAACTGCTTGAACTTATAAACAGATTTAGCAAAGTGGCCAGCTATAAGATCAACACCCATAAATCAATAGATTTCCTATACACTAACAATAAAAGGGCAGAAGAAGAAATTAGGAAATCAGTCCCATTCACAATATCCTCGAAAAGAATAAAATACTTGGGAATTGGGCTGGAGCGGTGGCTCAGTGGTTTCGGCGCTTGCCTGGCAAGCATGAGGACCCAGGTTCAAACCCCAGCACCATGTACACAACTAAGTGTTGGAGCAACTAAGGCCATGTGAAAAACTAAATAAAGTTGTTTCTCTCTTTCTCTGTCTCTCTCACTGTCCCTCTCTCGTTAAATAAAAAAATATATATACTTGGGAATTAACTTCACAAGGGAAGTCAAAGATCTCTACAATGAAAATTATCAGACATTGAAGAATGAAATCCAAGATGACCTAAGAAGATGGAAAGATGTTCCATGCTCTTGGTTAGGCAGAATCAATATAATAAAAATGGCCATTCTGCCAAAAGCACTATATAGATTCAATGCAATCCCCATTAAGATACCAATGTCATTCTTTACATGTATAGAAAAGGCAATTCTCAAATTCATTTGGAACAATAAGAAACCTAGAATAGCCAAAACATTACTAAGCAAGAAAGAAGAAACAGGCAGTTTTGCTATTCCAGACCTAAAACTATACTATATAGCTGTAGTAATAAAGACAGCATGGTACTGGTATCAAGATAGGAATGAAGACCAATGAAATAGAAGACTCTGGAAAAAAACCCACAAAACTTTACACATCTGATTTTTGACAAAAGGGGACAAAATATTACATAGAGAAGAGACAGCCTATTCGACAAATGGTGCTGGACAAACTGGTCAGCCACTTGCAGAAAGTTGAAATTAGACCCTTATCTTTCATCTTACATGAAAATCAAATCAAAGTGGATCAAGGAGCTTAGAATTAAACTAGCTACCTTGCAACTTATGGTAGACAAATTAGGTCCAACACTTCAGCATCTGGGAGTAGGCAAAGACTTTCTCAACATGTCTCCTAAAGTGAAGGAAGTAAAGTCCAAAATCAGTGATTGGGATGTCATAAAGCTAAAAAGCTTTTGCGCTGCCAAGGAAATAATCAAATTAGTCAAGAGAATTTCCTACAGAATTGGAGAAAATCATGGACTATGATTCTTCTGACAGGGGTCTCATATCCAGAATCTACAAAATCCTCAAAAATATCAACTTCAAAAACACAAACAACCCAATCAATAAATGGGCCAAAGAATTAAATAGAAACTTCTCAACAGAGGACATTTAAATCACTAGTAATCAGAGACATACAAATGGAAACTACATTAAGATATCACGTCACGCCAGTCGGATTGGCAAAAATGAAAAAAATAATAATAGATGCTGGAGGGGTTATGGAGAGATAGGTGCACTAGCACACTGTTGGTGGAACTGCAAACTGGTACAGCCCCTCTGGAAAGCAGTGTGGAGAATCTTCAAAAAATTAGGGATGAACCCACCATATGATCCTGCTATTCCTCTCCTGGGTATTTTTAGAATCAGCACACTACAGTGACACAGCGAAATTGATATTCATAGCAGCTCAATTTACAATAGCTAGATTATAGAAACAACCCAGATACCCCTCACTGTATGAATGGATCAAAAAACTGTGGTACATATATACCATGGAGTTTTACTCAGCAATTAGAAATAATGATGTTGCATCCTTGGAAGGTAAATGGATGGCTATGGAAGAAATTATGCTGAGTAAAATCAGCATAACCCAGAGAACCAAGGGTCAAATATCTTCACTCATCTATGGAGGCTGGAGCTAGACCCTGGCCATTGAGAAAGGAGGTCAATTCTCATGATTTAAATTTGGAAAAGTTGTAATGACATACAACCTAAGGCATTTGTAGAGATGTTTTGGAAAGGAGGGAGGGAAAAGGGTGGATAATTGGGGGGGACTTGGGGGGTAAATCTAATACTTAGAACTTATATATATTATATTTTTTGTTAGAAGCACATTTGATTGTTCAACAAATAAATTTCTTAATAAAAAATAAAAAACACAACAAAAAGAAACAGTTACAGCATAAAAAAAAACAGCAATTATCCAAAAATGTGCCCAATGCCATATCAAGGGATACATTCTGAAGAATATCTGTACATATCGATGAACAACAAAAAGGCTTCTTGTTGAAATGGATATCATTCCATCTAACACTAATCCCACTACCAAACAAAAATCAGATTGCTAAGAGTACTAAAACCATTCAAGTAGTGGGGATTTATAAACAATCTTAAATCCTCTTCCATGTGCCAACATAAAACTTACTCTGAAATCACTGGTTTAAAGAATATTTCTTCCTTCCCTATGACACTTCCCTTATAAGCTAGAATGCTAAGAATCTACTTTCCAAGAAGAATCACCAGAAGAAATGTAGTATAGACAAATTATTTTTAGAAATCTCAGAAAAATCTAGTGTACATTTTCAAATTATAATTTATATGGACCTTAGTATATTGATTAAAAAATAATCAAATAAACTTCTAGTTCCTGGTTTCACATACAAGAAGCTTGGAAGATGTCATGCTTTCCTAAACAACAAGTAAAAAAGCTGTACAGACTGAAAATCAGCTGCTTGGATCTTGGATCTATAGAGAAGAACACAGGCAAACCACTTCCCACAAGATTGAGGAAACAAAAAAAGAGGAGTCACAGCTTCCCAAAATAAGATTCATAAATGGAAACCATGGAGGGAACCAAGGCTATGGTACGAAATTCTAAATTGTAATTTGTAACTGCTGAGGTTCAGGGTGGACAGTGAGTTAAAAACTCCAGCAAGATCCAGTGACAGGGCAGCACCCACACATTTGCAAGTTTTGCTCCAGGAGTTCAACCCACATGCTCACAAACATGCGGGAGGGGAATCCTATGTCTTCAACAGTGGAAAATAATCAAACATTTTGAAATACACTAGAGTACTCTGCTTCTTAAGAAGAAACAAATCTGACCAGAACCAAACCTACTGGTGTTCCATCAGAGCACAACAAAATAGAAGGGAAATACTCAATTCCAGCCCTCTCTGGCCATTCTGTTCCACCTAAGGAGGTTAAGGTAAGGAAACTTAAAAGTGTTTGTGAGGGGCTGGAGCAGTGGCTGGCGGTTACAGCGCTTGCCTGGCATGCACAAGTACACAGGTTCAAACCCCAGCACCCATGTACACAACTAAGAGTTGGAGCAATGAAGGCCATGTGAAAAACCTCAATAAAAAATTGATTCTCTTTCTCTTCTCTGTCCTTGATTCTCTCTCTTCTCTCACTGTCCTTCTCTCTCTCTTTTTTTTTTTTTTTTTT
>PVKS010032323.1:0-22642 GCA_004027875.1 Aplodontia rufa | reverse complement strand
CCTCAGGGCCTTGGGCAGGAGCGGGGGACAGGAGGCCTCCTCACAGTCTTGGGCAGGAGTGGGTGGCAAGAGGCCTCCTCAGGGCCTTGGGCAGGAGCAGGGGACAGGAGGTCTCCTCAGGGGCCTTGGGCAGAATCAAACAGCAGCAAGTGGGACTTGGACCCACACAGGAGGTGCCCCAGATTTGGCCCCTGAAGCCAGTGAGTGGGAGGTGTGAGGGCCCTGCAGAGCGCCAGCAGCATCCGCACCCAGCTCCTCCCACCTGGGGTCTTCCTGAGCCCCCATTCTGCTCCTATGAAATGATCAGTAACAATGGCACCCAAGAGTAAATGAGATCAAGCACAGAACCCAAGGATCCCAGATCGATGTTGGCAAGGGCAGTGGTCATTGTGAGATGCTGACCAAAGTACTACCAAGACCCCCATGAGACCATCAGCCCCGGAGAAAGCCCCGGTCCCCAACCCCTAAGGCCTTTCTTCCTGAGCCCCGTGACTATTTGGTAAGGCAGGTCTGGGGAACGTAGGGTTTGGAGGCAGACAGGGCCAATCTGGGAGCCACCCTGGGAGCCTGTGCAGTTCAGAGCCTCAGCTGCCGCTTCCAGGTGGACTCTCGGTCCTGCAGCTCTGGCCTGCAGCCAGGGAAGAGCACGGAGGGCAGGGTCTGCTCAGGCTTGACTCTGCTCCACCAGGTTTCAAAGCAGGGACACAAAGCATGTCTGAAGCAGGAGACACTGTCAGCTCTCCCAGCCAGCCCTGCGTCCCTGGCCTCCACACAGAGGACACCACCCTGGGGACAGGCCAGGGCAAGGGAGCAGGGAGTCCTGAGATGGACCCAAGAAGGCCAGGGGCAGATGATCTCACTGTGGTGGCCCCAGGGATCAGGGCTCCTCCAGCAGAAGTGACTGATCCTCACCCCCTTCCTGCCACAGCAGCCACTTCGCAGGGCAGGGCCACCATGCCCCTCCACTGAGTCAAGGGTCACATGTACATGAAGTCCTTTCCCTCCAGCCTGGTCACACCTGTGGGCAGAGGCACACAAATCCAGGATAGGATTAGGAGCGCTGTGGTTATACCACACACAATCACATATACACTGTCATACCTAGAGGATGACACAGAGAAGGACAGTCACCCACACACACTGCCACACACAGAGAAAGATGGTCACACACACACTGCCACACACACAGAAGGACAGTCATGTGCACCCTACCATACCTAGAGAATGGCAGTCACACATACACTGCCACCCTGGGAATGTGCCCCCTCTGCTCACCTACTGTCCTCACTGCCCTGGGGGCTGCATGTGGGTCAGATTCCTCTGCTCCTCCGCAGACCATCTCCACAGAAGGCACAGACTTTGCCTCATTGGCCTGGTCTTGCTGCTCAGATCCTGGTTCCCACCTCTGCTGTCCCCACTGGTATCTGGCAGGAAGAAGCCAGAGTAGTTGTCCACCATCACTGCAGCCTATGCAGAGAGCTCAGCAGGCAAACATTGGGACTGTGAAAGGGTCCCAGGCATGACACAGAGCCCACAGGCTAGCTTCCTGTCCTGTGGCCCCAGGCTATAGTGGGCAGGGGTCTCCTCTGGTGACAGTGCCCACTGGAGCTATCCAGGACCCTCACCTCCTAAAGCCAGGGCCCCTTCCTTGGGGCCTGGGCTTCAAGGGACTGGACCCCAGCTGGTCCCCTGACGGCCTGCTTTTGTCCCCACAGGAGCTACGGGGAGCTCACCGACTGCACCAGGCAGGTGGCTGAGAAGTTGGGCTGCTTCTGGCCCAACACGGAGGTGGACAGGTTCTTCGTCACTGTCCACCGGCACTACTTCCACATCTGCGCAGTCTCTGGCAGGGCCGTGCGGGACCCGCCCAGCACCATCCTCTGCCCCTTTATTGTGGTCCCCATCATGGTGACCCTGCTCGTGACAGCACTGGTGGTCTGGAGGAGCAAGCGCACTGAAGGCATCGTGTAGGCGGTCTGGGCTGCTGGCCAGGTGTGCGGAAGCTGGGGCGGGACAGGAGCTGGGGGCTGACTGCCAAGACCCTAGATCCCGTGTAGCCAAGAGTAGCCAGTGGGTGTTAGAGTAGTTGTGTCTGGGTGTTCACCTGGATGCCCCTAGCTGGGGGAGGCTGCCCGGGAGGGAGCAGCATGTGACCAACTGGTCTCTGGGTCTGTGGCATGCGTGTAACCAGCATGATGTTCCGACCTCCAGTCCAGGCTGCCCAGCCCTTCAGTGCATCTGCAGATGTGTAGCTTTTGATTAAAAGGATGTTCTTGAATTGGGGAAGTGTCCTTATTTCTGAACAGAAATAATCCATCCCTGGGATGAGCAGGGTGAGAGAAACAAGCTCCCTGCGGGTCCATCCTCTCTGAAAGGTGCTATCTTCAGGGACTTCAGACAGGGACAGTGTTGGGGATGGTGCCATGCATCCTCTGGAGATGCCCCACCACCCCACAGTCCCCGCAAGAACAGCATTACCGTGCCACGAGCCAGGCTGCGCTGTGACCCTGTCTGCACCAACTGCTCGGAGCAGCCCTAGGGGAAGCCTCTGCCTTCATCCCCATCTTACAGAAGAGGAAAAGAGTTGATGTCAATGCCTAAGCCACCTAAGGGATCCTTTTGTCAAATAAAATCCCCTGAGACCCCCCAACACAGGACAGAGGAATGGCAGCCCCTCACCCCTGCGCTCGCCTTGGGCTCCCCACCCAGTGGCCACACTGGGAGGCCTGGGGAAGCAGTGAGAGTTTTCATTTGAAAAATGAGATTGACTGGCTTCGTTAGTCTCCTGAACTGAAGCGCTCGCCCCTCCTCCCCAGCTTTGGCACGAAATCCGCAGGGGGAAAACTGGCTGGGAGAGGGCGCTGGGGGTTCAGCTCAGAAGCAGGATTGGCCCGGCTGTTGTTCACACTGCTCATTGCCCAGCTCCCAGGGATGACAGTGCTCTGAGACAGGGTTTCCCGGAAGCCAAGAAGCAGCTCCGTGTTGAGATGACGTTCAAAGAAGGGATGTCCCTGCTGTCCTCAGCCAAGCTTGGGAACAGGGGCCTATGGATGCAGGGGTGCAGAGGAGCCCAGGAGGAGGGCACGTCCCTCCTCCAGAAATGGCCCTGACCGCCCCTGTGAAATCTGCCTCTTGTCATGAAGAAAGAAGATGGCACCAGGACTGGAGGACAAGTGAGAAATGTGGACCCAAAGTCTCCCGGGTTATGCTCAGTGGGTTCCCTTCTAGGGATGTGTCCCCAGGACATAATCAGGACCTGAAGGGACCGATCCTCCCCCAGCACTACTTCTCCGCCCCCTGGAGGACGCCGGCTGAGATGAAGCCCAGTCACAAGCTTCCTGAAGCGAAGCACATGGGAATATTTCCTGTGGTCCAGAGGCCACGGGAAAAGACCTTTCCAAACAGGGAGGAGAGATGGCCTCGGTGACGTAGGTAACACAGAGCCCATGCCACGTCACACTGGGAGAAAGCTGCATGACAAGACTCCTAGAGACAGCAGCAGCATGCTCCAGCCTGGATCTAGCCCCGCATCCTGGTTGCTGGTCACTTCCGGGGACAGAAGGCCCTGGGAGGCCATTAGGAAGCCAGTGCTAGGCCACGCCCTGAATCCTGACAATGCCTTTCCAGGTGTGACTTTGAGCAACTTTTTGATCCCTCTGGCTTTGTGTGCATGGGGAGAGGTGACCTAGCGCAGGTCCTCCCCTAGCCCAGGGATGGCGGTTAAGCCCCTTCAAGAGCTGGCGGCCACCAGAGGAGCTGCTTGCTTGGGGTCGAGTAGGGAGAGATGTGGGGGGAGCAGGGGAGGCCTAGGCAATGCTCTGGTGAGAAGCATAATTACCCATCGCTCCTCTGAGAACAAACGTAAGGAAACCTCCTCAGCTGTGCTATCTAAGGCCATGTGGGGAGGTGAACTGACCAGCTTTTCTTGATAGGACGTACTAAGACAAACCAGGAGGCTGCTCTCTCTGCTCTGGTTACACATGTGGCAGGGCAGAGGGCAGCCAGACAGGGGGCAGCTTGAGGAGCTCTTTGCTAGGCAGCCTTCCTGCTAACCACCCCAGCTGCAATCCTGGACCAGGGACAGCCATGCCGGTGCCCCCTCGCCCACCCAAGGAGGCCCCCTTCCCAATAGACACACTGGCAGGAGACTGGGGAATCTGCTCCCTGATAGTTCTAGGGGTGGGAGGCAGGCAGAGGTCAGCACAGAGGCAGGTGGCCAGTGCTTTCCATGCTCAGTGCACTTTGTCAGGAGGGCACCTGCATTCCAGGACCTGCCACACCATCTTGGACACCTGAGGATGCCACTCACCTGCCCCCTGCACCCTCTTTGTACAAGCAGCAGTTCCATATTAAAAAAAAAGTCCAAGTGTACAGGTGATGGCTGCAAACTGCCTGGGTTCAAATCAGAGGCTCGCTCTGCCAATCAGAAATGGGAGGCCAGAGCTTCCTGACCAGGAGCCTTCAGCGGGCCTCACTGGCGGAGGAGCAGGGAATGGGGCCTGGAACACCATTTCTGGCATAGGAACAGGGTCTGGGGAAGCAGTGGTCAGTGCCATGTCGAGCCACAAGGGTGACAGGAAGCCCCTGAAACTGCCCAAGAAGCAAGCCAGAGAGACCGATAAGGAAGCTACGAGTATACTGATTATGAAGAATTAAACTTTGACTCATATATGATCCCTTCCTCTGAGCTGAAACCAGGTGAACTACGATGCTTAGAAGTAGATAATCGCTTTCAAACAGGAAAAGCAGCTTTCAAACCTAACAGCAGCAGAAGAATGGCGGAGAACCGGCACAGGGTGCATACCTGTGATCCCAACGGCTCCAGAGGCTGGGCCAGGAGGACCGTGAGTGCGAGGCCCTCAGCAACATAGCAAGACCCTGTCTCAAGAAATTTAAAAAGGGCTGGGGATGTGGCTCAATAGTAAAGCACCCCTGGGTTCAATCCAGAACAAAAGAAAAGTAAAAAAAAGAAAAAAGAAACTCAGAGAGCTAAGAGAGAAGTCCATAGAGAATGACCCTGTGGCCACAGGTGAAATTAAGAAATGTGGCAAAAACTAAGTTTCTCTGGCTGGGTGCAGTGGTGCATGCCTGTGATCCCAATAACTCAGGAGACAGAGGCAGGAGGATCACACGTTCAAGGCCAGCCTCAGCAACTTAGCGAGACCCTGTCTCAAAATAAAATGTAAAAAGGACTGGGGAGGGGCTAGAGTGGCGGCTCAGAGGTTGGAGCACTTGCCTGGCATGCAAGAGGGCCCAGGTTCAAACCCCAGCACCACATACACAACTAAGTGTCAGAGAAACAAAGGCCAGATGAAAAACTAAAGTTGATTCTCTCTTTCCTCACTCTCTCCCTCTCTCTTTAAAAAAGAAGGGTGGGGCTGGGGATGCGGCTCTATGGTTAAACTTTAGCCCCTTGGTTTAATTCCTGGTATTAAAAAAAAAAAACTAAGCTGCTTCTTGTGCATGAGATGACCCTGGACTCCTGTGTTAAAATCTTTTGCCACCTCTAACTAGAAGAAGTGTTGTCTTGGTCTTCACATCCTCTCCCCTCTGTGTGTTTGCCCTGATCTCCTTTAACAAAATCATAATTATTAGTGCATTTTTTTAAAGAGGGAGAGGGACAGTGAGAGAGAGAGAGAAAAAGAGAGAATCAATTTTACTTAGTTTTCGTGTGGCCTTCATTGCTCTGACACTTCATTGTGTAGGTGGTGCTGGGGTTCAAACCTGCGTCCTTGCACATGCCAGGCAAGCTCCATGACCACTGAGCCACTGCTCCAGCCCAGTGCATGTTAGTTGTACTAAATAACGGGTTGCTTTGTGATGTCTCCCACAAGTACAGCACACGCTGATTGCACTGACCCTATCCCTCGCCTCGTCTGCACCAGTGCCGCCCACTGACCTCATTTAACCCCAGTCACCTCTTTAAAGACTCTGCCTCCAAACACAGTTCCAAGGGACAACTCAGCCTATAACAGCAGCCCACTCCCCAGCCACCAGGGTCCACTTTGGTGACATCCAGCTGTTCCAGCTGGCTCACTGCAGCCACGTTAAGCTGCTGTGGGACTGAAGTGTCACAGCTCTAAAATGGCACTGGAGCCGGAAGTGCTACAGAGACAGCTCAAGAGGGGACAAAACCCGCTTCTCATCACATCAGTGTGCGTGGGCACAGGCCTGATGGGACAGGCGGGGACAGGCCGGGGGAGGCACGGCAGAGGGTTCCAGAGCCAGCATGCAGGGACTGCATCTTGTCTTGCTTCCAGAAAACCGAGAACTCTCCGATGCCATGTTCCCGGCAGGATAGCACCCCACTGTTTTTTCTAGAAAAGGAACAAAGGAATAAGAGCTGAGGGAAAAGGAAAACTGTGTTTTTCTTGAGTTAACTGGCTCAAACCCCTGGGAGAGAGGAAGAATGTTCAGGAATGTGAGAGGGGCCTGTGGAGTCGGCCTGCAGCAGGAGAGAAGGGCAGGCGCGAGCCCAGGCCTATTCCCAGGGCACAAGCTGTTCTTGGTCGGACATGCAGAGGGCTGGGCAAAGAGCAGTCAGTGAACCACAGGGCACAGAGTCACCACCAAGGGTGGCAGTCTCCACATCCAGAGGTCATGTCTGCTTTGCAGGTAAGGAGACTGAGGCACTGAGAGTTGGCAGTTCATGCCAGGTTTCCCTGGACGCGGGACCAGAGCTGGATGGAAGGCCTGGTCCCAGTTCTCCCTTGAATCTTGCTGCCCCCTTGGTTCAGGACGGTGCAGTTAAGGCCGAGGAGGCCCAGCCCAGTGTGCGACTCTGGGTGCTCTAAGTCCAAGCTCATCTGAACAGGCCCTGTGCCCACCCTGCCCAGGGGCCACCCCTGCCGGGGTGTAGCAGCTCTCACTGCCCCTTCCGTGGAGAAACGGGGCACACCCGCAGGGAGATGCTGGGTTCTCCAGGGCCGCTCTCTGGCCCTTCAGGCTCAAGGTACACTCCAAGTCCTACGCGGGAAGAACTGGGGCAGTCTCCTGCTTCTTCCTCCACCTCTCGGCAGGGCTTGTGGAGCAGGGAGGAGCTTTGCACCTGTGCTGGCTGGGGGTCCCAGGGGCTGACGGCCACCCCAACCAAGAGGACAGTGATTGAACTCAGGGAACACGAGACCATGCAGCTGAGGAAGGGTTCCTTGCCTCTCACTCCTGCAGACCCTCTCTCAACAAAGCTGCCCGTCTGGCCATTCCTCCATCCACTTCTATCTGCCCAGCCCCCAATTTATAATCTCTTTAAAATCTACTTCAGGGGCTGGAGCGATGGCTCAGCAGTTATGGTGTTTGCCTGGCATGTGTGAGAACGTGGGTTCAAAACCCAGCACCATGTACACAACAAAGTGTCAGAGCAATGAAAGCCACATGGAAAACTAAATTTAAAAAATTGATTCTCTCTTCCTCTCTCACACACTGTCCCTCTCTCTTTAGAAGAAAAATCTATTTCAGACACTGTGCAGTAGGAGCATGGGTTCCTGGTGATGGGTTTGGAGGGCTTTCCTGTTCACAGTTGCCCTGTTTTTAGGGAGATCTGCTTTCTCCCAAGTCCGTCCCGTCTCCGGCCACACACAGCTGCAAATGACTTTCCAGAGCAGGACGCACACCAGACCCAGGCCGGTCCACCGTTCTGGGCACCGCTTGCCAGGTGTGGGCCTGGAGGGCTGGGTTCTGCAAGACAGCTGGGGTGCAGGCGCCCCCTGCAGTCCAGGGAGACTCGCCGCGCAGGGCACCCGGCTTCCGCTAGGGGCGCACGCGAGTAGGAGGCGCCTCGGTGCGGAGCAGGCGGGCGAGCTCGCGTCGCAGCCCGGCCACCAGCGCCCAGGGCACCCCCACCCTTCGCTCACTGATCCCGGCGCTCCTTCCTTCTCTTCTCCAGTACCTGTCTCTTTTTTCTAACTAAAGGCGTATCAGGTACAATACGGAATGGCCCAAGAATTCCTAACGCTTAAGCCCGAGCTCAGCACGTGGCACTTGTCATTAACAAGTCAGAGACCCGCAATCTGATCAGCGAATCCTCCGCTCTTAGACATTTGATAGCAATTTCCTATTTGTTGCCATCAAAATGCATCAATTTATTTTATTATAGAAAAAACCTATGAATTGTAGAAAATACAGGTATACAAAACAAACAGTTTTAATTCCTACCTCTTAGATAATTTTTAGCATTCATTGTGGCATAAGGTCTTCCAAACTTTATACTTAGGTAAGCAGGTGATGCATAGATAAATGCATAAATACATACATGCACACAAACATATGTAAAGATGGGTACTAAAAACTGAAAAATGAACTCAATGTCTTGTAAGAACTTTTTCAATTTAAAAAAAATTAAAAATGGAGGCCAAGTGCCATGGCACATACTTGTAATCGCAGTGACTCAAGAGCTGGGACCAGAGCACCTCAAGCTGAGCAACTCAGGGAGTCCCTGTCTCAAAAAAATTAATAACTACACAGTTTTTATAAGTTGTTAATGCAGGACTTTGTCTGTCTTACTGTTATTTGCAAATAACACCCTGCAATTAAGAATTTCCAGCCCATGACGCATGTTTGCATGGCTGCCCAGCATCAGGAAGTTTCTATTTCTTCACACTTTTGCCAAAACTGGGTCCTGGTGTTGTTTCTTCTCTTTTAAAAAAAAATGCTAACATTTGGGATAAGAAAAAGAAGACCTCAGCTGCTTTCCTGTCAGACCTGGGGCTCGCAAGGCCAGCCTTTCCTACCGTGGCTTTGGCGGGGAAGGCGTCCTAAGGCAGCTGGCACAGGGGCTGTTCACAGCGGCATCTGCCCCTCCGGCTCACTGTGCACTGTACGCGCTCGCGTGCACACTTACCTCTGCTTCCTTTAGATTTTCCATGTGGGGTGCAAGTGAGCGTGTCGGTCAGCTTATTCACCGCTGTGACTAGTAGACCTGACAAGAACAATTTTGGTAGGAAAAGTTTATTTTGGAGCTCATGGTTTCAGAGGTTGTAGTCCATGGAAGGCCGGCTCCATTCCTTGGGGCTCAATGTGAGGCTGAACATCATGGCAGAAGGCCTGGCTCCAGGGAGCAGAGAGACTCCACCCAGATACAGAATATGCATCCCAAAGCTCCCCCAGTGACCACCTCCTCCACCAGACCCTGCCTGCCTTCCATTGCCAGCTAATCCCTTTGGGGAATTAACTCACTAATTGGGTTATGGCTCTCATAACCCAATCATTTTACCGCTGAGTCTTCCTGCATTGTCTCATTGCTCATTGTCACTTTTCATCCAAACCGTAACAGTGAGTCTGTGGATTTGGGGGAATATCTCTTTTTTATGAGGACTTTGTGAGCTCTCAGGTTGGTGTCCTCTCGTACAATGAACTGGAAAGCTTCTGTCTTATTGTGTGTCCTGGAATACTTTTTAGCACATGAGAAATGCAGTGAAGGAAAATGGAAAGTCTTGATAAATACAAGATGCCTTGCCTCACGGTCATCAGGAAAGTGAACATCAAAACGATAATATAAAATTTTGTATATCATGTTAGCAGAATTTGAAGAGTGATGAATTCCCCTATAACAAAATTGATGGAGATGCCGACAACTGTGGCCTGTGGGGTGCCAGAGGAAACCTTGAAACCCACATTCCCTTCCACCCCGCAGTGGTCCTTCTGGGAATCTATCCTACACAAGCTATGGTGAGGGAAAAGTGCAGAGATGGTCCGAAAAGTGCAGCGGGGTCCGAAACGGAACAACTGGAGATGACCCGGCCTTCCATAGACAGAATGCTCAGCCCACAGCCACGTAAGGGGAGCTGATTGCCCAGGGAACATAAGGGAGCCCTCTGTGTGCCCTCCTATAGGAGTGGAAGTGTCCTCGGGACAATGCGGAAGGACAGCCAGCCCTGCGTCTCTGGGGGCCCTGCACCTGTGAGTTCAACCAACCCCACTCAAAAATACCTGGGGAAGCTGCATCTGTGCTCACATGTTCAGGTTACTTGTCTTGTTATTAGTCCCTAAAATACAGTAAAACACCTATTTTGTTTTCAAGAGAGTGAGAGCCAGAGAGAAAGAAAAAATCAATTTCATTTAGTTTTTCATCTGGTTTTCATTGCTCTGACACTTAGTTGTGTACGTGATGCTGGGGTTTGAACCCGGATCCTCACGAATGCCAGAAGAGCACTTAGCCAGCACTCCAGCCCCCAGTAAAACACCTATTTACACAGTGTTTACACTGCATTGGGTATTCTAAGTAATCCAGAGATGACTTAAAGAATACGGAGAATGTGCAAGGTTCTATGAAAATACACGTTTTATGTAACGGACTTGAGCAGCTGTAGATTTTTATATATGCCGGGGGTCCCATAATCAATCCCCACGGCTGCTAAGGGACAGCTGTCCATGCATATGCGTGGGAAGAGACTTAGAAGACACACAGAAACTGAAACTTCCAAGTGAGAGAGAGGAAACAGGCGGGACAACCAGTCCACAGCCTGTACCAGGAGCCTCACTGTTAGTGGAGGGTTTATAATGAAGATGTAGCTGTCTATCAAAATTTAAATAAGGCCGGCCGTGGGGCACACCCCTATAATCCCAGTGGTTCACGAGGCTGAGGCAGGAGGATCGCAAGTTTAAAGCCAGCCTTGGGAACTTAGCAAGACCCTGTCTCAAAATAAGAAATAAAAAGGGCTGGGATGTGGCTCAGTGGTTAAGTGCCTCCGGACTCAGTTCCTGGTACATCACCATCATTGTCATCATCATTATAAAGTTACGTAACTCTTGGAACTCGGAAAAAACAAGTTCATGAACACATTTAGAAAATGCCTGTTTGGTAGGCAGGATACTGGGGATCTTACCCAGGGGCACTTTACCACTGAGCTACATTCCCAGCCCTTATTTTTTTATTTTGAGACAGGGTCTCACCAAGTTGCTGAGGCTGGCCTCGAACTTGCAATCCTACTGGCTTAGCCTCCCAAGTCTCCAAGTCTCTGGGATTACAGGCTTGCACCACCATCCCCGTCAGAGAATGTGGTACCAGGGATTGAACCTAGGGGTGCTTAAACAATGAGCCACATCCTCAATCCTTTTTATTTTTTATTTTGAGACAGATTCTTGCTAAGTTTCTTAGGACCTCGCTAAGTTCTGAAGCTGGTCTCAAACTTGGAATCCTCCTGCCTCAGCCTCCCAAATTGCTGGGATACAGGCATGCGCCACCACTCCCAGCTCAGGAGCCTATTTTAAATGGAGTGTTGCTTTTCTGTCTCTTCATGTTTATTGATATGTTCAGGTTTTCTACATTTCCTTGGTCATCTTTAATACTGTACCTTTTGCCAGATGGTTCTGGGAAAAAAATCATTCCTTCTTAATAGTCTTGTTTTATGTAAAACATGATTTACTGAAACAAACTTGAAAAGAAAAATAATTACATCAATTATCACTAAAGGAATAGAAGGGAAGCCAGGTGTGGTGGTCACACCTGTAATCCCAGCTACTCAGAGGCTGAGGCAGGAGGATCACAAATTGGAGGCCAGCCTAGCCATTTAGTGAGACCCTGTCTCAAAATAAAATAGAAAGTCTACGGATATAGACCAGTGCCAGAGCACTTGCCTGGCATGTAAAAAACTCTGGATTCAATCCTACTACAAGAAGGGAGGGAGGGAAGAGGGAGGAAGGAACCTCTTCACCATGATAGAGAATCTAGAAAGTGTCCACAGCTATCAGCACACTCAATGGTAAAAGATGGAATCCTTCCTCCCGCACCACTTTTGTTATTTTAAAGAGAGAGAGAGAGAATCAATTTTATTTAGTTTTCATCTAGTCTTTGTTTCTCCCACACTTAGTTGTGTGTGTGGTGCTGGGGTTCAAACCCTGGTCCTCACGCATGCCAGGCAAGCACTCGCTCAAACCGCTGAGCACCACTCCAGCCCTCCCCACCCCAATTTTACTCAGGGTTGGACGGTCTAGCTAGGGCGATTGCACAAGAAAATGAAATAAAGGCTTCATATTGGAAAGAATAAGTAAAACTATGTGGCATATTTATTTTGTTTTGGGGGGGTTGTTTTTTTTATTTCTATGTAACATATTTAGAAATTTTAAAGAACACACACACAAAGCTATTAGAATAAATGAGTGAATGAGTCCAGAAAAGTTGCGGGATAAAGATCAATACATAAAAATCAGTTACGTTTCTTTTTTTTTTTCAGCCTCCGTAGAGATTGTCCAAACTTGCCAGGGCCGACCAGATTTCAAGCTGCCATGGTGGGGTATTGGGAAAAGTTTTCAGTTAGCAATAATGACGCCTGGGATAAACCTCATTGGCTATGATACTGGCACTGTGCAAAGCTAATCAATTACAGGTCTGTCTGCATTAGTCCCGAACCATTTGAAAATGAGATTTTTAAAATAGTTGACAAAAGAATAAAATACATTTAACCAAAAAGCCCACAGGATTTGTATACGGAAAAAAAGAAAGAAATTTTAAAAGACCTGAAAAAAATGGAAAGAGCTCATGTTCATGAATGGGAAGGCTTAGTAAGATACAAACAGCCCCCAACTGAACTCCTGATTCAGAGTAATCGGTAGCAAATGCCAACTGCCTTCCCCGTCCCGGAAATGGACGCCCTGGGCTGGAAACGCAGGCAGGACAGAGCCCGGCTAGTACGGGTGAGGCCCTGGGCGTGCTCTTCAGTACCCCACCAAAAAAGGAAAGAAAAAATGGACAAACAGATCCTCAAATTCCTGTGGAAGTGAAGGTATCGCAAGTAGCCAAACAACTCTGAAAAAAGGAAGAAAAAACCCGAAGGACTCAGACTTCCTGATTTTAAAAATCATAACAAAGCTGCCGTAACCAAGACAGTGGGGGACGGGCACAAAGACAGCCACATGGATCAAGAGAGCAGAACTGAGTCCAGACAGACCCACAGACTAAGTCAGCTGAGCTTCAACCATGGTGCCAAGAAGGGATCGTCCTTTCAACGAACGCTGCTGGGGCAACTGGCTCCACGTGCCAAAGACGAAGCCAGAGCTCACCTCACACCACACACGGAATCAAATCAAAGTGCATCAGAGGCTTGCACAAAAATGAAACTTTGTCAAGGAAACATAGGTGTAAATCTGCACGGCCTTGGATCAGGCAACTGATCCAAAATCACAAGGTGCAGCAATCGCCTATAATCCCAGCAATGCAGAATCTGAGGCAGGAGGATCCCAAGTTTGAGACCAGCCTTGGCAACTTAGCAAGACCTGTCTCAAAATTAAAAATAAAATAAGGGTAGTGGAGCTGGAGCAGTGGCTCAGTGATAAAGCGCTTGCCTGGCATCTACAAGAACTGGGGTTTGAAACCCAGCACCACACACAGAGCTAAGTGTTGGAGAAACAAAGGCCAGAGGAAAAAATTAATAGAAGTTGATTCTCTCTCTCTCTCTCCCTCCCTCCCTCCTTCTTTCTTTAAAAAAGAAGAAAGAAAGAGGAGCACAAGCTCTTGCTCCTCCACAGAGGCATGAAGCACTGAATTGCTCCAGTGCAGAAGCCGCCAGGACAAGAGGCCACATGTCCTGGACCCAATGCACAAGAAATCTGCAGGAAAGGCAAGTCAGCGGGGACAGGGACAGACTGCGGCCAGACGAGGTGCAGCGGTGCCACAGGTGGGGGTTTCTTTCTGGGGGAGGCTGCGATGTTCTAGAACGAGTTAGGGGTGATGGTGGGACAACACAGGTAACTGACTAGAAGCCACTCCGTGGGGAACTTTAAAGTGCTGAGATTTATCTTCTGTGGATTACATTTCAATTTTAAAGATTGGGGGAAATGGTGATGATAAAATAGAAGTAACTTTTCAGTGCAGAAACCGAAAATGCTGGCACGGCCAGGGGGTCACGGCTAACTTTGTCGGAGCTAAGTCCTGTTGAAGGTGTGTGCTCCTAACACAGTGTGTCGAGAACACATGTGTGCTCTGCAGGAAATCCACAGCACTGTCTAACCACGGGGAAACACCAGGCATTGTAGAATGTGCTACAACGTGTGACCTCAAAAGCATGGAGGTCATCAAGAACAAGGAAAGTCTGGAAAACCTGGCACAGCCAACAGGAGCCCAATGAACTGTGCCAGTGCGACGCTGAGGGACACCGAGGCAAGCTAGTAGCCAGACTTTATAAGTCAAGCATAGGGAAAAGAGCAGACTTCCCCCAGAGTGGGGAAGGGGTCAGAGCCGATGAGGCAGTGAGGTTTGCCCTTTTTATAGGACGTCCTCTCCTGGATTGCTCACTGCTTCCCTGCCCCCTCTCCCCACACTTAGGACACAGGTATGGGGAATTCTGGTCCAGCCTTGGGTTTGCACCTCAGGCGTCAAAAGAAAGATTGTGGTAGCTTGCTTAGAAGGGTGTTTGCCTTTCAAGACACCTTGCCAGACCCTGCTTGTTAGCATTGGGGGATGTCAAATTGATCGCTTGATGGTCTGAGCGAGTCTTAGATCCTGGGCCACATGGATGTTTATAGCAGAGGGAAGTCGCTGCCATTGTTAGCGAGGGGGTGTGAAGCTGCTGTGCACCTCTGCTTGCTTAGGGCAGTCTCTTTGCCCACTCAGGAAAGGTGACCGTCAGTTAATTTCCTCCTCATCGACCCGCATTATTCTGCCACACTGAGTGCCTAACTGTTCTCTGCGTCAGTATCCTGGATACAAAAAGGACAAGAGGAAGAGCAACAGGTACAGGCTTCAGTGTAACTATAATAGTGACTACGGGCTCCAGCACGGGTGCACGGGACCCCCACTCTCTTAGCAACTGTTCTACGAATAGAAAACCATAAAATGAAGAATTGTTTTAAAGATGAGACCAGAGCTGTCCCGTCAGCTTTGAGTCAGTGTCTTTTGAAATCATGAATGAAAACACAGCACTTGAAATACAAGGCAAAGGAGGTGCTTCAAAGACAGGGCCTGGAATAGAAAGGTTTCAGGGAGGCGCTGTAGAAACCCGGGCAGGGTGTTGTGCAAACAGTGCTCTCTCTTGGGGGAGTGGACTCGCTGGGTGGGATTTCCGGGGGAGCCAACCATCCTTGGTCCTAGGGGCAGGGGAAGCCCCAGTCCTCAATGGGCTCTTGGTTTCAGAATGGGCGGGTTCCACCAGCCCCAGGAAGAGGATGTGTCCTGGTTCCTTGGACCACACCTGCCAGGTTGTGACAGCCAAGTGGCCTGGCCACTGGAGGCCACCCAGTGCTCTTCTTAGGAAGGAGCTGGAGGAGTGTCCCAAACCCCAGAGATAAAGGATCACCCCAGGCAAAGCCTGGGCTGGAAGAACAAAGGGATTATCAGCAACATTGGAAAGCTTGCTCTGGCTCTCCCTGGGGACACCGAATGGGTGCAGGTGTGCACCCCATACCTGATCCCACCAGAGGCTGGCAGAGGGAAAGGGCTGAGCCGGTAGTGGGACTGACGGGCAGGCGGGGATGGGGCAGTCTTCACTTACGATGGCTGGTGCCCCGTTGAGCCCTCCTGACCTGGCACGGCAGCTTACAGGAGGACCACGGGTGTTTTACCAGGGCAGCATGGAGCGAGGAACAGGCCTCCACTGCCCTTGGATGATCCTACAGCCACCAACAGAAACAGATCTTCAGATACCAGTCCAGACCATGGCTGCAATACCTGGTAAATGAAAAGAGCATAATAATGCGGTCCCATTCACACACTGGAAATCTCCAGCAGATCACACTAGAACTCAACCCTGCAGTCTCAAGGGATCGCTGTGGGGAACTGAGGCCAGGAGGTGTTAGGCCGGCTGGGGGCGTGGCTTCAGCCAAGACACTGAGGCCATGCCTGGTAGCTAAGGGGCAGGGCAAAGGGCAACTTGCCCTTGAAAATAACAGCCAATTGGGATGCTGGCGGACAAGCTCCATTGGATTGATGGATCCACCAGCCAGTCTCTGAAGGACCAACCCCATCATGAACTTCCAGGTAGCCAGCAAAACCAGCTGCCTGGCGAAGGTTCAACGCCATTTTCCCTGCCTGCCATTCTGGCCTGCTGCTGCTTCCCATGCCCGCCCTCATCATGGCGGCGCAGGTGAAATTGGCCCAAGAGCAACAAGCCCAATAAACATCTCCGCCTGAATTTACACCACTATCATTATCCTTTTTTCTGATTTTACATCTGGTTCAAGAAACCCGAACGAGACCAGGAACTTTGGACTGGGGTAGGTCCCCCCTTTCCCTTGGCCAAACGCTGGCGTCTTCCGTTGAGGGGATTCTGTCCGTAAGTCGTGCGCTCGCCAGAGTCTCCGCCGTTTTTCCCTGGGTCCCAGTGGGCGTCTGGAGACGTCTGACTCCACTGCTGACCACCTTTCTTCCGTTTTGGTAACCTTGGCGGAAATTGGGGACGCCTTTTTTTGGCCCTTGGTCACCATCCAGATTGCCAGTGAAGGCCATGGGAAATGCTGATCCTTATTGGACTCCATAACTCCTTTGGGCTGTCTCTACTTTAATTTTGCCAAATTAGACTACAATTTGCCTCCAGAAGTAACTTTTGACTTTTGAATCCTCACTGATTTGGCTAATTTCTGTCATTGGACGGAAAAATGGTCCTTTTCAGGCTTTCTTTGGATATTTGTGCTCTCGCGCCCCCCCTCCCCATTTGCCTTTCCGGCTGCAGCAGTGTAGCACTGCTGCCCGAGAGCTTCCCACTAGGAAGCTGCTTTCCTGGCTCAGAGCCAGGCGGGAACTTTAGAAGTACTTTTACAGCATGCACTTTTAACTCTGTGTGTCCGTATTTCCTACGTGACATTTCAGGTATTGCATTATAAGTTTTAAGGTCTGACCTAATCAAACTGGGTTTAAAAGTTAAAACAGCAGCAGTCCTTTTCACAGCAATAAATTGTACTGGAGGGACTGGAGCGGTGGCTCAGCAGTTACGGCATTTGCCTGGCATGTGCAAGGACGTGGGTTTGAACCCTAGCACCACAAACACAAATAGTGTTGGAGCAGTGAAAGGCACATGAAAAAGTAAATAAAATTGTTTCTCTCTCTCTCTCTCTCCCTCTCTCTCCCCTGTCTCTCTATAAATAAATGATTAGTACTGAAATATTCCAAAACCGTATCCTCCCCTGCAAGCCCAGATCCATCCCTGGCTGCTCCAGGCTGCAGAGTCCCGGGGTTGCCAGCAGGGACTTGTTTCCCATGCCCTCTACCAGCACCCCAGCTCCCGGCACATGTAACAGCCTTCCACCTGAGGACAAGTCCCCTCTTGTCCTTCCAGCTGAGTTGTGTCCCAAGACCCTCTGCATCAGCTCCCACTGCTGTGTGACACTTAACCACAGACCACAGCCAAAGCTGGCATGCACGTCCTGTCCAGTCAGAAGTCCGGGTGTGGTTGGCCCGACCGGGAACACGGGGCCAGCAGTCTGCAGGGCCCAGTGCTGTCCCTGTTCTGCGGGGGCCTCCTGGGCAGTTCATCAGGCCGCTGCCACAGGTCCCTTTCTTCCAGCACTGTGACAAGGGCCCTGCACTTGGGTCCTCTGCCAGGCTGCCTGCCCAGCACGCCCCACAGCGAGCCAGCAGGGAGACTGGTGTGTGCTGGGGTGGAACAGGGCTCATCCTCCACACCTCTACCTCTCAGTTCCTCCCAGACCTCCCACAATGTGACACCTCGGCAAACAGCTGCCACACTCATGTCATTTTTTGTTTCATTTTGCCTTGCTGTTTACAGTGCTGGGATGGAACAGAGAGCCTCACCCAAGCTAGGCAAGTGCTGTCCCACTGAGTCACTCCCCCAGCCTCAGAACCCAGGGCCTCCTGCATACCACCCAACCGCACTCCCAGCCCTGCATTATTTCTTATTGTTCTTTTCTCAGGTATTTTCAGTCCATGCTTGGTGGCAGCCACAGATGGCTGGTGTCTGCTGGTGACAAGCAACACACAGGTCCCACCCACACTCTAAGGGAGAGGACTGCTCATGAGCTAGGGGGCTGTCCTAGGGTCTGTGTGTCACACGCTCCCATCAGGACATGCTTGTGCTGCCACTGGCCGAGCACCAGGAGCTGTGAGGCCCTGCACTGCAGGAACAGGGGAACCTTGTGGGGTTCGCGCCCCAGTAGGCTCTCACGTGCACAGTGGCTCGCCAGAAAAGTCCAGGTACTTTGGCGTGTTGGGGCCCAACCTTTGGGCCCCCGCCAGTGCATTTGCCGTGTGCTGCTGTGCGATGCTGATGGAGCCCGAGCTGTGGGGCTGCGCACTGAGCCGCTGCCCACGGCAGCCCTGACCCCACCCTGGAGGAGAGGCTTCTTCTTTCCCAAATATCCCTTGACTTTTCAATTCTTTTTGTTTTTTAAGAGATAGAGAGAGAATGGGTTTTATTTAGTTTTTCATGTGGCTTTCATTGCTCCAACACTTCATTGTGTACGTGGTACTGGGGTTGGAATCCATGTCCTCGCGCATGCCAGGCAAGTGCCATAACTGCTCAGCCACAGCTTTTCAATTCTTTTTTTTTTTTTTTTAAGAGAGAAGGAGAGAGAGAGAAATTTTTATTGAGCTTTTCACATGGCTTTGGTTGCTCTGACACTTAGTTGTGTACGTGGGTACTGGGGTTTGAACCCATGTACTTGCGCATGCCGGCCAAGTGCTGTAACCACCGAGCCACCGAGCCACCACGCCACCACTCCAGTCCCCGCTTTTCAATTCTTGAACACAACTATAAAGCTTGAACCTAAGCAGTTCAAAATGCATGGCTCTGGGGTTCATTGATCCGCTCATGCTGCTGAGAGTCCACTATGAAGCATCAAAGTCCACCAGAGCCTCAGGTGAGAGCCGTGGTTCTCCAGCGCAAGGGCTGTCAGTCTCCCTGGGTGGGGGCAGCCCAGCCCCATGATGCAGGTCAGGGAGCAGCAACTCTCTCACAGGCTGCTGTGCACCCAGAGCAGTGGATCCATCCCCAGATGTCTCTAGTGCTCCCAGGACTATTTACTACCCTATGTAAAAACAGAATGGTGATGTGGGGTTTTTGAGATGAGGCCAGATTCTCTGCTCCCACTGGCAAATGGAGTCTGGGCCACTACAGATTCTAGCAGCCAAAATAGCCCGCTTCTAGTGTTTGCAGCAATTCCTAGCTAAAACTGGGATTTTGGGCTGGCTGCAGGTTTCTGAGGCCGAAAGAGTATTAGCAGCTCTTGGTGTGGTGGAAATTCACCCCAGGAATTCAGCGCCAGTCTTCTGGGTTCTTGACTCATGAATTTGAAGAATAAAATCCACAGACAACCACGGAAGGGGAATAAAAGGAATAGGATTTATTTAGGAAGGAGAGCAGAGACTCTGCAAAGCTGAGGGGCACCTGGGAGCAAGACACCATCTAATGGAGGTTAGGCCGGGGTTATGTTGATTTGGGGTGTGAACATAATTAACATTCATGCAAAACAGGCATTGAGAAATGCATCTACATCATTGGTTGAACCCTATGCAAAGCAGGCATTGAAACTTAGTACCAAAGTCATTGGTTAAAATCTACGCAAAACAGGTAGCAATTCTTCCCAAGTTCCCATCTGTGTCCACCCCCATTTCTTAGTTTTCCCACCTCAGGGACAAAGGACTTGCTCTCACAGGTGAACCTCATGGTCATTTGCATATGAAGGCCCTGAATTTGCCCTGTCAATCACTCTCTGCCAGCTAGCTCTTACATGGGGCCCTTTGTCCTGTCCAGACTACCTTGCCATTTTACTACCTCTCCTAAAACTGTCTCAGTGGGGAAGATCTCAGAGTCCCAAGCACTGCGTTTGCATCAGGACAAGTTTAGGACAAGTCTTGAAAAGTTTCTAAAGAGAGAGAAAGAGAGAATCAATTTTATTTATTTTTTCATCTGACCTTTGTTGCTCCTACACTTAGTTGTGTATGTGGTGCTAGGGTTCGAACCCGGGTCCTTGTGCATGCCAGGCAAGCGCTCCAACCACTGAGCCACCTCTCCGGCCCTAAGTCTTGAAAGGTTTTAAAGAATTCAAGTCTTACAGAATACCTTCTCTGACCACAGCAGACTAGATGGCTATCACATGTAGAAAGGTTTCTGGGAAAATCCCCCAAATATGTGGAAACCGAATAATGCACTTCTAAGTAACCCACCAGTCAATCCAAATGAACTTAGAAAATATTTTCAATGGAACAAAAATGGAATTGCACCTTACTGCAGTTGGTGGGTTCCCTCAGACAGTTGTTAGAGGAACACTGTAGTCTAAATTTGTAAGGAATGTCCGTATTAGAGGAGAAGTGTCACCTCAGTGCCCCTCCACCTCTGGCCCTCACCCACCTCCCTTCCTGCCACAGCACCATCCTGCTCTTCCTGTTGCTCAGGCCAGGAAACAGGTCACAGGTGCTGCTCTCTCCTGCAAGACTTCCTCTCCAGCAGCCCTGTCCCATCAGCCTCCAGGCTCTGCTGGTTTTATGGACATTGGGTTAGCATCCTCTCAGAATCGGAGAATAAAACTGCGGAACACAGAGGCAAACAGAGCAAACAATTTATTTAAGAAAGGATAGGGAAGAAGAAAAAAAAAGACTTCTCCAGGAGAAGGCTGTAAAAAATAAGAAAAAAGAATAAAGGCACGGGTGTAGATCCAGGGGGAGGTGTTCATTGGGATTTGCTGCACCAGCCTAATGGAAAATGGAAAATTACCAGAAATCACTCAGGGGAGCCAGACGGCAAACCCCTTACCACTGTTTTGAAAGCTAGGGACCCGGGCCCTCCTGTTTCAACCAGAAAAGTCGCACCTTGGCCTCCTCCCTCATCGCTCCCTCTACCCCAGGCTGTAAGGGGCAGGTGGGTCCCATCCACTGGGCCCCTCCACAGGTTTCTCCCAAATAAAGCTGTGCTACTGCTGGGCTGCTCTCCTCTCTCCTTCATTCGCCTCTTTCCTTACAGAAGGGAGTCTCAGATCTGAGAACTCAAAGAGGGCAAGATCCTCCCCCTTGATTGATCACTGCCTTCCCTCCCCTCACCTGGCAGCAGGGCTCTGCAATGACAGCGATGCTCTTTGCCCTCTTTGAAAAAATTGACCTCAGCTAATCTCCTCCTTACCAACCCCATCATTCTGCCTACACTAACAGTCTAACTTTCCTCTGTTTCATTCCCCCCCTAATTAAGGAAACTTTTACTGCTGTGAAAAAGGGGAAATTGGGCAATGACCGTTTTTTAGCTGCTTCAGGCTGAGAGGGGGTGAAGAGGGACAAGCAGTTTGGTTTTCTTCTAAGAATGTTCAGGTCAATTACAGGGTCCATGGCAAAGGCCATCCGGAGTGCTTGTGGGTGGCTCCATCTTCATTGCCATCAGGAGTTCAACAGATTTTAACTTGGAATGTATCAGCTGAACTGAGATATTTTAAAAAATAATGTCAGAATGAAAATTAACACTGAGGGGCTGGAGCAGTCGCTCAGCAGTTGCAGCGCTTGCCTGGCACGTGAGAGCACCACATACACAACAAACATCGGAGCAACGAAAGCCACACGAAAAACTCAACGGAATTGATTCTCCCTCTCCCTCTCCCTCTCTCCCCCTCTCACTTTAAAAAAGAAAAGAAAATCAACATTTAGTCTAAGAGAGGAAGAACCAGGTCTGCTATTTGGCTCCTCAAAGACAAACAAGTATAGTGATTGAAGAGTCGAAGGTGTGCAGAGAAAGGCGTCTAACGCAGTAGACTAAGGAGCAATAGCTGGGATCTCAAATGACAGTGTGTAAGGGTCAGGGTGGAGGGGAATGGCTGCTTCATTAATTACCTAAGGCCATTCCGCAGTTGGTTTTTGGACTCCTAAAATAGGTATGTTACTGCCTCTGGCATGGATAGGCAGAAGGATCCTTTAGGGCCACTTTAACTGAACTGCCCTTTTGGAATGTCCAAATCTGCCTTTAGTGGCTTTCTATCACTCTTAATAGAGGCAAGCGTAGTGGTCCCAGGGGCCGTAGATTTATCATGATGGAATCCTGAATCTTTGAATGTAAATCTCTCCCTAATAAGCGGTAGGACACTCTGGATCTGTCAGGAACGCATGAGAAAAACGTCATCCTGTCCCATTTACAGCTTAGCGGGAGAGTCAAGTTTCTAGTCACAGGCCCTCCAGACGCTCCTTGCACTGTCACCGTGTTAGAGGAGGGCATCCAGGGTAAGAGACAAGTACAGACTAGCACCAGTGTCCAAGAGGACACTGGCCTTTAGGCTCCCCATGGAGAAGCACACCCTGGGCTCATGCATGGTGATAGGAGTCACGGGAGCCATTAATGCTGACCCCAGCCCTACAGGCCCATGTGGGGAACTCTAGACCCAAGGGTCTACACCTCTGGGGACATGTATTCCTGCAGTGATTGCCTTGACAGATGGTAGGGCCCTGGTGGGGCCCTATGGGCATTGTCCTATGCTTGTCCTATGGGCATTACCACAGGTAATGTCCCCTTTTTTCACAATGGAAACAAGTCCTTTTTGTGGCTTGGGGTCCATTCCATCTCTCTCCTTTATTATCCCAGAAGCTTACTCCTTGCAGGGCCATAACCAATGCCTCAGCTTTTCCCCATCTCTATATTCCTTTTCTTTCCTCTCATTGTCATAAAAGATGGAGGTTGCAAGCTGGGGGATGTTATCTAAAGACTGATCAGGGCCATGTGCCAATTTTCTAACTAACTCCAAACATCTGGGGCCATCTGGGTGATGAATTTGTCCTTTAAAATGATGCGGCCCT
>PVKS010032322.1:0-22654 GCA_004027875.1 Aplodontia rufa | reverse complement strand
GCAATATTTGGAAGTCAAACCTGAATTCAATATTCTTAACTAATTGGACATCAATTCAATAAATACGTAAGTGCCACCAGATGGCAGGCACTGGGCTGGACGCTACTGATATGGCATTTATAGAGACTGAAAAGTTTCTGACTCTTAAGTTTGTATTCTGAATAATATCATCACAATAAATAAATTGGTAAATAACATGATGAAAAATAAAGATAAACACGACATTTAAACTGGATGACTGTGGAAAAGGAGGCATCGAGACAATTTTGTGTGGGGAGGTTAGGGAGGACAATTCAGAGGTGATATTTAAATCCTAATGAGGAACTGGCTGATATTTGTAGAAGAAAAAAAATTGTATGTTCCTCTGGCTTTAAAACTAGGAATGTATTCTGGTAGAGTGTGGACTTGACCTGGCATTTTTAGGAACCTGACTTTCAGAATCCATGCATGTAGCTAGGAACACATTCCTATCATCCAATGGTCCCTTAGATCTTGCTTTGTCATTTAAAGCACTGAACTTAAATGCCAAGCATTCTGTGCAACTCCTATGCAAAATGATTTCTCCCATTCTCTGTTTTCTGTGCTACTGGTTTATTAGGCGTCTTTAGTTTACAAGGAATAGAAACATAAGTTAAGCTTGCCAAAGCAAATGAAATTGTTTGACTTACAAAATTCGAGGGCCCAGGAATCTACCTACCTCCAGGGACAGCTTAACCATGTTTATATTGATCACTGCCTTCTCTCAAAGGCTGGGGGGCTACCCTGGGATCCGTGTGTGCCTCATCCTGGGGTTCCCATGGCAGCAAGAGGCCCCTCTAGACTATTATCCCACTGGAAATTTACACTCTGCCAGAAATCTAATTTCCTCCTGTGGGGCTGTGTCCTTCCTTGTTCAGTCTTTGTGTCCAGAACATTATTTTGCCCATCCAACCCTGACTCATGCATTCTGCTTTGGATATTCAGGTGTAATTCAGCATTCCACACCCCAGAAACACTGAGGGGATGTGGTTGTAGAGGTGGGGAGTTCCACAGGGAACTCATAGCACAATCATTAGCAGAGGGTTAAAGGGAGCAGAACATCAGATAGCACCCCTATTAGCTCTGGGGTTCTTGTGCTGAATTACAGCCACTTGTATTTCTTAATTCTGTGATGAGCAGCTGGAACTTCAATTCTTTGTCCTCAAGGTCTACCCAACAGGCTGGTAGATCCACTGTCTGCAACAAGTCAGCTCAATACACAACTGTTGAAGTCAACTCCAAAGACTGTGCATTCATGCCTATCTTAGAAGGTATGTGTACCAATGTTGATATTCACAGTGCGTAGAAATCTGCTTTTCACCAAGCTGTTTCTTAAAAGCTTAAAGGAAGAACTATCTTCACGTAGCATGAGAATTTATGTCGGTTACTTCTTCTGTGATATTTGTTTGTCATTCTTCCTGCAATAAATTTATGCTTATTTATTTTTCTTAATCATCTATTTCAATCTCCATTTAACTGACACAGCCGTAAGTCTTCTAGTCCTTTGGTACTCAAAGTGTTCTCTATGGGACAGCAGCATTAGTCTCACCTGGGAGCTTGTTAAAAAAAAAAAAATGCAGATCCCAGGCCCACTTCAGGCCTGCTTGGACCAGACCTGCATTTAAACAAGATTTTCAGGTGAGTCATAGACACAGAAAAGTTTGAGCATCACTGCTAAATGGCTGTAGAGTACCATCATTCATTGGAAAAAAAATAAGAACCAAATAATGTCATCTAAAATTTCCAGTAGCCACATTAAAAAAGAAGCAGGAACAAATGAAATTAATTTTAGTAATACATTTGGCATCACTCAATACATTTAAAATATTGCTTAAACTTGTAATCAATATAAACAAATCACTACTGAGATACTTTTGGGAGGTAGTCTTTGTACCTGTAACACAGTCACCTTTCAAGGGTACCTGGTGTAGTTCAGTATAGCTCTTAACCCTAAGGTACGTGAAAATCACTGGCCACGTCACTCACTGCTGTACCCAAGGCCTGTCACAGTGCCTGACCTGCAACAGGCATGCTACAAGCTTTTGTTAAATTACCACATTAGAGGAGAAGAATATTTAAAACATTTAACCAGCACAGCAAGGGCACTGACGACAAGAGTCATCATTTCAGTTTTTCTCTTTAGTTTTGTTCCTTCAGACCTTGATTGTTGAAAAACTTAAGAATTTGTATCTTTCTTACCATTATAAACAGCTTTTAGTCTAGAAATTTTTAATGACACTAACACTACAATAGCATCCATTTCTTAAAAAAGTAAACCACTTGTAAAAGTTGTTGCTATGAATGTAGCAGGTAATTTTATTCCTATTTATCCAAAATAAGCTCTAACCTATTATAGGTTATGCTCTAATCCTATGAACATTTCTAGGATCCATGCACAAATAGAAAAACATTTTGTTTATGCTTAATCTGTTTTATATATCTTCTGTGTGATCTTTAATCCAAAATGCTCTAGTACTCTTTATGTCATCACACCTTAAAAGGACAGTGCTGGGGGCTGGAGTGGGTGGCTCAGTGGTTATGGCACTTGCCTGGCATGCACGATGGTGTGGGTTTGAACCCCAGCACCACGTACCCAACGAAGTGTCAGAGCAACGAAGGCCACATGAAAAACTAAATAAAATTGATTCTTTCTTTCTCTGTCCCTGTCTCTAAAAAAAAAAAGGATAGTGCTCAAATCTACATAAATGGCAGACGTGAAGGCTTTAACTAAAAGGGTAGTAACAGTACCCAGTTCACCTTATTGAGGTACAAAGCAGCTTTAAATAAAACTTGAGAACACCTAACTGTGATTTTGCTGCTCTATTACTTAAAATGTCCCCTGGACCAGCAGCACCGGCCTCAGTGGGGAATTTGTTAGAAGCACAGACTCCAAGGCACCTACCCAGATCTGTTGAATGGGAATCTGCAAGTTAACCAGATTTCAACAAGGTGGCTTGTGTTTGGGAAGCACTGACTTAAGCACATTGTCAGTTCCCTTTGCCACCTAAAGTGCAGGCTTCTGCTGAAAGACAGCCAGAAGAAAACAACTGACCCAAAACAAACACAGGATCTCTGATTTCTAGCACTTGCCTCTCTCAATAGGGACATGATGGAGCTTCCCATAGAGGAGAATCTGGGGGGAGAGCAATAAAAGGACAATCTGAAGTTTATCCGGGTTGTTTCATCCACAAAGCAGGAATTCCTGCCAAACCCCGAGCATTTAGGCTAATCCAGAACCAAAAAAAAGTATGTAAACTTTTTTTAAAAACCTTATTCTTCTTAGAAATAACGTCCTCTTCCCTCCCTGTCTCAACAGAGTGAGGCCAGTGATAACCAGGAGGTTAGAAACTACCTCCCAGACTCACTTTATACCAATGGTGTTAAAAGTAATTCACCACATATTGGTTTTAACTACAAAATCACAAATTCTCATCCATCCACTTTTCCATCAGCTACTTTTAGCAAGTGCAGAAAGAAGAAAACCATTAAGTGAACAATTAGTGAGAATTGGTTGCTTTTTGTAAGGTGCCCCAATATAGCCCTTCCCATTATCACTATTGAAGCAGCTCTGAAAAATAATCTTTTTCCTTAACACTTTAAGATATGTTTTCCAGAAGTAGTGATTAGACAAATACACTCTCACAGGGGTAAAAATCCCAACATAAAATTTCAAAACTCTCATTTAATATGTGCACTCAATTAAAGCTAGAAGATCAATCTCTATCTTATCTCTCACAAAGACATCTGTTTTGTTGTCTGTTACTATTAAAAGCCATCTTGTCCCTTTGGGGAGGGCCCCTTTCCATTCTGTATGTTTCTGAAGAACTGCAGGTCACTAAACCTTGTCCACACTGACCACAGACGTCAGTAGAGGATGCAATCTGTCAATCAGAATAGCTCTTGCCCGGGCCCTGCCACAGGCATTGGTTCAAATGGTGGTCACATGATTCAGGGAGACCCAATCAGAGTCCATCCCTGACATTTTATATCTGCATCTTGAGAGAGAAATGGATTTGGACACATGTAAGCTTAAAGTTTACTGAGTTCATAGAGATTCTCAGAAGCTGACAGGCCAACACACCAGGAGGGAACCCAGGAAAACAGCTGGGGGTAATGATCCCCAAATCTAGCAGTACTTCAGGTCTGCACCCACTCCTATTTCTCCAGTAAAATGAATTAATCTATTTATGTATACATGTGTTTGCAGTAAGCTAGCTTTGGATCACTCACAACCCAAACTTCTAGATATACAAGGGGAAAATGAAAAGAGGATTTAAAAATGAAATTTAGGAGGTTAAAGAAGGTAGAGTGTTACTATCACAAGATTGCTGTTATATCTCCAACAAGCCAGCGTTTAGCCAGGCACTATGTGAGTTTCTGAATGTGCTTGGCATGTATTCTATCTTCCCATCTGTGTTAAGTGGAATCACATTGCTAGGGCTTATTTTTCTTCCAGCAGTAGGTCAGATAAGCTCATGTTTCCAAGTGAATACAGCAAAAGACATTCATAAAAGAGAGTCTTCTTTTAGACAGAGCTTCTCACTGAATCACTCTCCCCCTTTCTGTCCTGGTTGATTTATTCTTAAAATCAAATATCAAAGTGTTTAGATGGGATAATGCCACTCATCTATTGAATCAACGTCATAAAATTTTATTTAATCTGATAATTACCCCCATAAGCATTTCCCTATTTTACAAAAGAAAACACTGAGAGCTTGTTCCATTCCTTCTTCAGATCTTGAAATTAGTTGTTATAAAAATCTGGACATACACCCAGGCCTGTCTGATTCCCTGGAGCTCATGGTTTTTTCTCTATGGCACTACTTTGCTTTCCAGAGAACAGGGTAGCCTTGTCATCCTGGTAGCATATCTTCTATTTCACCAAAGACAACACTTATAATTATTGGGAAGTGTATTCAACATTCTCTGCATCTCAATGTTAAATGGTGTGTTAGCTAAGCAATCACCAGATTGAGCTTGCATTAAAAGAAAATCCGGAATGCAAAGAAATTGTATTTTTGCCTCCCTCCCCAAATATTAACTACTAGAAGAAAGAAAGTGGAGGAACAAGAAGAAAAGAAGGAAGAGGAAATTTCTGCCAGATAAAAAGAAGAACTCAAAACAAGAATCATTACTCAAAGACCATCTATCTCAAGTCATGAAATTAGCATATAGAGAGGGGAAATGGTATCTACCTTGATTTATCTGGAAAAAATAAACATTATGGTTTTTTTAAACACTAACTTTAAATAGCAATTGGGAACAGAAAAAAAAGAGAGAGAATTTCAATATTGCTAGTCACACGATCATCCCCTAGCCTAGAATCTACGAAGCAGGACCAGAAAATTAAAAGCTTGGTGAGGTTTGCTTTTGACACCCATCTGAATCTTCCATAACCCACCAGCCCCACCTTCCCTATTCAGGTTTGTGTACAATTTCTTGGCTCCTCTCCACCCTTCAAAACTTGCCTGTCCTGTATCTCATTACCTCAAGCCATATTCTCAGTTTTTCATAACTTAATCTTTTAATCTTATAACACTGATATGGAAAAGTTACTAAAAAATATTGCTGTATTACATGTGAAAAGTCAAAATACATAGATAAAGGACTAGAAAAATAGACAACATATAAGAGGAGGGAATGGTGAGTGAGACTGTGAAATGGCAGATTTTCACCTTTTGTTCCACGTATTTCTGTATTTTTAAAATCTGTTACATTAAGCACCTGTTTTGTGTATTACTTATGTAATTTTTTAAATGAATGGGGAAAATAAACTTGAAAATTTCTGGTTTAGCTCATCTTCCCTTTCCCAGGAAGCCCTTTTTAGAGAGGATTCCTAAGTACCTAGAATGGGTTAGAAGGGTAGGAGATATGTCTGAGTTTGGATGATAGAGGGAAAGGGGAGGTGTTTTCTGCAATTGAGACTTTTTTTTTTTAAGAGAGAAGGACAGTGAGAGAGAGAGAGAGAATCAATTTTTATTGAGTTTTTCACATGGCTTTCTTTGCTCTGACACTTAGCTGTGTACGTGGGTGCTGGGGTTGAACCTGTATACTCGTGCATGCTGGGCAAGTGCCATAAAGGCCAAGCCACCACTCCAGCCCCCAATTGGGACTTTTCAATGCAACTTAACTCTCAGTGTAGGTACAGGCAGAACCTACATGATCACAGTCACCATCCCTTGCATAACCACCATTTAAAACAAACTTGGGCATTCCGCTGTGTGCCTGCACACAGTTTTTGTTTGCTTGTTTATTTGCTTTTTGTGGTACTGGGGATGGAACCCAAGGACTCACACATGTTGCTCAAGTGCTATATCATTGAGCTATATCCCCAGCCCTGGAGTATAAACTTTTAATGTACTAGCTAAAATTATGGAACCTACCCAGATGCCCCTTTCTAGGTGACTGGATCCAAAAGCTGTGGTATATATGTACCATGGAGATCTACTCAGCTGTTAGAAGCAATGATACTGTGGCCTTTGAAGGTAAATGGACGGTGATGGAAGAAACCATGCTGAGCAAAGTTCGCCACACCCAGAGAGTCAAGGGTCAAATGTTTTCCCTCATTTGTGGAGCCTGGAGCAAAACCCAGGTTTGAGTGAAAGGTTGTCAAACATCTGTGTTAGACCCAGCAAAGGCGTAACAACACATAATCTACGGGAACTATAGATATGTGGGGCAAGGGAAGCAGTGGGAGGAGGGAAGAAGAAAAAATAAATGTTCCCTGGACAATTAAAAAAAAAAAAAAAGAATACTAGCTAAGTACAGGATGATCTCTGGAAGGAAACTATCGAGAAAAGTCTGGACACTTTCCTGCTTTTCTCTATACTATTTCAATTTCTATAAGAAGAATATGTTCATGTTTTGCCATGTAATTAAAAACAAATACAAAAGAAAACAATTGTTGGAAAATGCCTCTGGAATGAGGAGTGGGTGTGCTCCATCCAAGTGGGCTATAGTCACAGCAGGTTGCCACCTGCCCCTCCCTCCAAGGAGCTCTTTCCTGTACTATAGGCCCAAAGGGGCAGTGACCCTATGCCCCAGGGGAGTCACTTGGTGAAATACTTTAGATGGAAGGAAACCCATGCTCTTTGTATGACCACAGGACACCTGCATTTAGGTTTTCATTCTAAATGTGTGCGCTACTGTGATTTCTGCATTTACCGTATTCATTTGAAAGTGATAGAGACCCATATTGAAAGTCCCATTGGAACAGAATTTATTTTAAGACTTAACTGGAAAATCAAGACAAATAGGCTTCCCATCATGAGGAGCTGGGTCAGGTCTTCACACATTGCCATCATGATTGTTTTCCTGCCTCTGGGCTCTCTTGCCCCTTTTACATGGGCTTCATTCTCAAGCCTTCCACATGAAGACAAAGATCACTAGTTACTGCAACCTTGGAGTACCAGTAGTCCTTATTGGGAGGGGAGGGGCTAACTATTAACTTTCCTGGGCAGATATCTTTCCATCAACATGTCTTTCATCGACTTCTATTTCCCAAACATGCATTTGACTCAGTTCTCACCTATAATAATTAGTCCAGTGAGTGTTATGTAAGAGAATCAATATTAAAACAGTGTGATAAGGGGTAGGGTATAGCTCCCCACAGAAGGGGGTTACCAACGAGAAGCCTCCAGATCAGCTCAGGGTGGCCAGGACATGCTTCTAAGAGATGATAGTCAAGCTAAGGCCCTGAGGACACATAGGAGTTGGGCAGCCAGGTGAAAGACAAGGGAGTGGAGGGACATTCTAGGAGGAGAGAACAGTATGTGCCCAATCACGTGGGCAAGATAGGCCATGGCACATAATCAAGATGACAAGGGGGCCAGAATAAAAGTAGCTCAGGTCATATGTAGGAAAATGGTTCGGAACATGTAGGAAAGAACAGGAATGAACCTGCCAGTCCTTCAAGTTTGGATGCTGGAAATTTAGCTTAAAACAAACATTTGCCACTGAATGCTTTCAGGTCTAAAACAAATAGAAAAATATACCAAATGTGGTTTTGTTTGTTTAATCACTTCATGAAAAAGAGATTGTAAAGGACTCAGACTGGTGACTAATATGGTCTATTGCAGCGGTCTGGGCAGGTTGTGGAAGGAAGAATTAAAGCACAGTGAGAGTAGAAGAGAGGCGCTGCACATACAGAAGAATTGACAGGACAGGAAAAGTAGGGGGAGTGCAGGAAAAAAAGATGAGAAATTGAGGGAGGCTGGGGACAGTTCCCTGGTTTCTGACTTGGTTGACTGTCACAATTGAAGGATTCAGAAGAAGATGGTGAATATGGTTGGGGGCAACCAGCTAGAGATGTGTAATGGATATAATGGTTCAAGTTCAGGGCTAGAGATGTAGATGTCATCAGAGAATGGGGTCACTGAAGTCATGTCTGCGAACGGGCTCAGTCTAGGGAGGTTGCATAACTCGACAAGTGGGGTGGACAGACCCCTGGGTGTCACCAGTATTTGAGTCCAGTGAATGAAAAGGAGTCAGATCAAGGAACCAGACTTGAAAGGGTGACATGAAAATGTCCAGCTCAGATTCTCTTCTTTACAAGTATTTGTGTTTTTTGTCTTGAAAAACAGCCTTGTTCCCCTCCCTGCTCTGGCCTCTCTCTGCTACAGTCACGGACAGGGCTTGGGGATGAGGAAAGTCTTTACAGAACTGTGCAAACAGGCTGCAGCCAATTTCGGTAGATGAACACGACTTACGCTTCTCTGCTCTCCGATGTGTTATGAGCAGGTGTTTCAGGCTCACTTTTGCTTACTTGGATAACTTCCAAATAACTGAGGTCATAAGACACATGACGCATTGCAGTGGCACTTTGAAGACAAACCTTGCCTTGATAAAGAATCATCTGTGCTTCTTGAGAAAGCTCTGCTCTATTTCCTCTGATCCAGGAAATTCTGTGTGAAGCCCAGGGGACCCCTCTTCCCAACTGATAACATGAAGATCCAGTGTACGGACAGACAGGCAGACAGACAGACACACACACACACACACACACACACACACACACACACACACCGTGCATTTGGATCATCCTGATAGATCGTAGACAGAGAAATTCATGTATGAACCCCAGCAGCCCAGGGCAAAGAAAAACTTGAATGCAATCCCCACCCTCTCAATCAATGACTGTTTGCCCCTTCTCTCAGCCTCAGTTCTGTCAAATGGAAAGCATAATCCTTCCCTCTTAACACTGTATAAAGATGAAATGAAATCAGCAATGTGTTAGGGCCTCTGGTGTCACATGAAAAGAATAGAATGATTATATAGTTGACTTTTCTCTTTTTATTTTGTGATAAAATATATATGAGATTTACCCTTTCTTTAAAAAGAGAGTATATGAGAGAATCACTTTTATTTATTTTTTTTCATCTGGTCTTAGTTTTTCCAACAATTAGTTTTGTATGTGGTGCTGGAGTTTGAACCTACTTCCTCATGCATGCTGAGCAAGTAAGCTACCACTGAGCCACAGCTCCAGCCCAAGATTTACCACTTTTAAGTAGATAATTCATTAATATTAATTACATGCAATATTGTACAATTGCATGATTATCTATTTTCAAAACTTTTCTATCACCACAAAAGAAACTCTGTACCCCTTAAGCAAGTAACTTTCATTCACCCTCACCCCCAGTCCTTGAAACCTCTAAGGTACTCTGTCTCTATAAGTTTATGTATTCTAGATAATTCGTATAAGTGAAAGCAAGCGTTAAGTCCCCGAGTTCAAACCCCAGCACCACGTACACAACAAAGTCTCAGAGCAACAAAAGTCACATGAAAAACTAAATAAAAATTGCGTCTCTCTCTCTCTCTTTCTCACTGTCCCTCTCTCTTAAAAAAAAAAAAGAAAAAAAGAAGAAATGACAGCAATTTAATAATGGGAACTAATGGACTGAAGTGATCTGAGATCAAATCTCTGAGAGGTATAAAAATTATAAGGCTCTGACTACCAACCACTAAACTACAAGCATTCACCGGAGGACAGTTTATCGGCTTTATAGGATGACAGTCTTGGATTTACATACCACATGGAAAGGAAGGGTCTTCTCTATCTCAGTTCCTTTCATATTCAAAAGGTTTCTTTAATAAGTATCATTAACATTCTTGTTTTTATAGAAAATAGGCTAAAAACATTAAGTAACCTGAGCAAGTGACTGAACCACAACCCAGTTCATTCAACATGGGAGCCTCCTTCGTGGAGGGTGATGTGTGAGGATGAACAGAGGAGGGGCTGTCAGGGTGGTTGTTTTTGTTTGGGGGGCTGCCATCCCAAAGTGCCACCAATTGGGTGGCTTCAACAAGAGAAACTTACAGTCCCTGCTCAGAAGCCACAAACACAAAATCAAGGTGACAGCTGAGTTGGTTCCTTTCCAGAAACAGAAGGGGGATGTTTAGTGTCCTCTGGCCTCACTCAGGTGTCTCTTGGCTTGGCAGCTACTGCTCTCCTGGTACCCTTACATCATCTCCACTCTACAAGTGTCTCTGTGCCCAAATTTCCCCCTGTTAAAGAACAGAAGAAGTATTGGACTAGGCTTCATGCCAATGACCTCTCTGAACGTGATTAACTTCACAAAGACCTTATCTTCATGTAAGGTCACATTCTGAGGTACGGAAGGTTAGATCTCTATTATATCTTTTTTGAGGGAGAATGGGATGGGGGGACACACTCAGCCCATAATAGTGACTTACAATTGAGCCGTTTATATTTCCAAATGCTGTCTTCTCACAGCTTCATAAAAAACAGGCAGGAAGACCCCAGAATGTATTTCACGTTCAACAAGAAGAATTTGTAAGTTTCAAACTGGAAGCCTGTTCAGTGCTCCCTCAGCTTCTTTAAAATCCTGTCACATACTTTAAGACATATGCTCCTCCAATCTTTTCAAAGTCTGAAGTCTCCAGAAGTTTTGCTCTCAGTGCCTGTGGGCCTGCTTAACTTTTTGCTTTGGTTCAAAAGGAAGGTCCTCTTTTCTTTATTTCTAATTGCTTCAAGGTTTATTTTTAAAATCAAGTTTCCATTTCCCATGAATTCACAAAGCTTAACATATCTGGAAAAGAACTCTTTAGGCTTCAGAAATACATTTTCAATCATAGACATTTACAAAAAAAAAAAAGAAATTAATGTCTCAATTTTTTTGTAAGAAAACAGAACTACCTTATAATGTTTTTTATAACTTTTTCTATTTGCTTTAAAAAGTGTCGCTAGGTCTTCGATTTTTACCCTGAAGATCTCTAACAGAACTTAAGGCAAGGATTTACAGAGTGAACAGTGGAAGACTAAGGAGTGGAAGGTTTGAGGGACGTGTAGGTGACATCCTTCCCCAAGACTCCTCCTCCTTCAAGAAGGAAGCATTTATGTCCTCAGTTGCTGGAAACTATGGCAGGCCACGGTCCTCAGCTGTCAGTCCTCTTCAGGAATTCCTAGACACAGTAGGCTGCCACATGCAAGGACCCCTTGCCCCCAAAGCAGCCTGCATCCAACAACAGTCCTCAGGCCATCAAGGCAGAGATTTTTGCTCCAACAGGACAAGTCTGAGGAGCCATCTAGCTTTGGGGCTCTTCTGGGATGAGTCCTTGGTGTACCTGACAGCAGTCCATCCTCCCCCACTGTCCACTTCTGCTGCTATTCTATCTCCCCACTCCATATTCTGATCTCAGGGGCATTCCTTAAAAACCTATTGAGTGATAATGTCAGTATAGACTTGGAGGGAACACAACCCACAGTGGGAACCCAGATATGAAGACTCCCAGAGAAAGAGCCAGCTATGAGGGCAAAATGGAGCAGGATTCCAGACAGCGGCCACAGTGTGACTACCAGAAAGCCTGGGTAGGAAGAGGTTTGCAAGAGAATCATTTCACCCAGCATCTCAGGGAGTCCCGATTTCCAAGAACCCCAAAGGGTACATCATAGCAACAACCCAAACAACCAAATGAAGAGGAAGGGCAGGAAAAAAGTTGAGTTGGGATGCATAAGGAAAGGTCTACTGTCTAAGGTAAGGAAAGGATAGCAATAAGTGTCAGAAAGTATTGTTTACTGCTTCTAAGTTAAAATAAGTCCATGGAGGGACTTGAAACTGCACTTGTTATTCAGCTCAACCAAGACCTTGACTTTTTCATACACTGTTGAAAAAGGTTGTTTTGCACTTGAACTAGTTGCCTGGTTGTAATGAACAGGATATATTCAGAATAAAACTGGACAAAGCCAAGGTTGGAAGAAAAGGCCAGAATTCAGAGGACATGGTTTTGATGGATAAAAGGTCTTGCTTTTTACCAATAAGAGGTAACAGCTGCACCCAACCAGGGTGGTGACAGAATTTCTGATGTGGGTGCAGGGGGTGAGGAGGGGTCATGCCTTGCACACTGGGCAAGGTTGGAATGGGAGGGTGGGCCATGTGCATGGAGTCCACTCCTCCTAAGTATATTAGATCCTCTTTTGTCATAGGTTTGGTTTGGGTCTCTAGAAAAACAGTCAGATTGGAGTGCAGGTAATTTAACTGGGAGTTGGCCCCTGAAGGTGGGCATAAGAGACAACACAGACAGAAAAGGAGGGAAAGCCAATACAAAGGTGAATTATCCATGGGTTGTGTGGGCAAAGGGTTTGGTTTCACTGGGTTCTCCTGAAAAATGCTTCCAGTGTGTCCCAGGACTGTCTATCCAGAGGACAGGAGCCTGGATTACTTAGGAACCAACTCCTCTCCCATACCCCGAGGCCACCCCTGTGGGCATGAGCTCCCCACAGTTCCAGACTGTGCTTGAAGGTTGACTGCACAGCCTCCTGCGGCCTTGGGGAGGGATCTGGGGGTGGAAAGGGAACAACACAGGCATCTGCTCAACGTGGGTTAGCCTGAGCTCACCTCAGCGGGGGCTGAAATCAGAGGCGATGGAGAGCTGCGATACCAGCCCCATACGCCTCTGCTGTAGCCATAAACTACCAAAGGTCCTGGGAAAAGCAATCACATGTTTCTAAAGGGTACATCTTGGTGAATTATTGCAGAACATTCTTAATGCAAATTAAAATTTTAAAGGAGTAATACGCTTTGATCATAATTTTGCCGGATTTTAAATAAGGTGAATGTTTTATATTGGGGGATTTTTAAGATAACCCCCTTTTGCTTCCGCTGCAGAATTCTGACGCAGTTGTGGTATAAGACATGAGAACCTGATGGAGACTAAAGTGTCAGCAGATTGGAGAACACAGGTGTACACCTGCGGCCCACAGGGCTAGGCCGGCCAACATTCTGTGCCCACACTGCAGCCTGAACTGTGGGACAGGGCACCTGAGCAGATGTGCTTATCCAAGTCACTTTGCTGGCGGAGAGCACAAAGAATGAGTCTCTGATCCTTGCAACCTTGCAGCTTTTAAATAGAATAATTGTATGATTAATTATACCCAATGAATGGACAAGCACCATTACCTGTGGGATCCTCACTATCCACCAATCAGATACTTCTGAGACAGGCATGTGAACCAATGGGGCAAAGTAAAGAACCTTTTTCCCAACAGCTGCGTAAAGGAAAGGAATGGCAGGAAGGAGGCACGCCAAGTCCCTCCTGCAGGTCTTAGGACATTCCACTACTTCTGTACAATTTGCTTTGACAACCAAGGGTAGTGTTGTCTGCTTTAAGACCTAAACAGCTAGACTGTAAGTAAGACCCAGCTAGACCAAAGCTTCAGGAAGGATCTGTCTACTTCCTTTTGAGGGATCCAGAAAAAAATACCAGGTTGGGAGTTAGGAAACCTAAGTTCTGTTGGTAGTCCCAGTAAAATGTAATTCTGTTTGCATGGCCCTTTAGACCCATTTCAAGTCTAAATATTAGTTTCAGGTTTATTTACTAATTTGAATTGAGTAGACAATGATAAAATAGATGGGTTTGAGTACTACCTAATAGTAATAATAAAACTTGGAATTATCAACATGATATTTGTACATAGGGGAGGGAGATGCCTATGAAATATACACTGGCTTTGGCGTTGGATAGATCTATGTTTACAGCCCTGTTCTGTCTCTTTCTACCTCAAGAAATTTCCTTGGCTTCTCTATGCTCCATTTTATCACTGGTAAGATCATAATTCCTACCTTGGAGATTTGTTGTAAAGAATTAATAACATAATGTAAGTCGAATGAATAATGTAGTGCCTGGGAGGCATTCAATACATGGCAGTGATTACCTTTGTTAAGGAGAGAATTTTAAAGTACCATTAAAAATACTTGATTTGAAAATAGGAGCTTCTCAGGGATTATCGTTGAATAACTAATTAATGACCTTGATAATCATCAGGCATTTTTCCAGGTAAGAGTGGGTGGAGTTAGTTATATGTCTACTGAAAAAAAAAGTCTTGGCAATCCTACCCATTAGCAAGAAAAATTGCTCCAAGATATTTCCCCCTCTCTCATCACCTCCAAGCATACTGAGTCTGCCTGGGTTCAGCTCCTTCAACCAGGCTTAGCATACTCACTCTGTCCTAAGAGACGGGAAGAAAACCCCAATTCCAGGCACATAAAATATATATGTTGAATGAACAAATGAATAAATGAAATGATATAAAATCACAGCAAAATGAATGACATCAACGAAGGAATACAAATATTGGCTTGCTCTAGAGAAATACTAGAGGCAAGAGGCCACCCTGAAGGTCACAGATCTGAAAGCAGCCAAACGGGCTGCCAACTCGCAGGTAGCAATTGTCTACATCCCCATGTCTCCCAGCGAAAAGCAACGCAAGTGTAGAGAGGCAAGAAGCTGTGTGCCTCCTCTCCATCCATTGTTCTATCTCCTGCCATCAGGGTACAGCAGAGATTTCACCCCTGCCCAAGCCAAGGTAACCACATTTTGGGGAAGGGGGTTGAGGTGATTGATTTAAGATATTGATAAGTTTCATTTCCTCAGTCACAGAGATGGTTGGGGATGGGCAAGTTACACAATTTTGGTCAAAGGGCTGATGAATCCCAAGGCTTGGGAAGGTGTTAGCTGTGCTGGAAGTGTGGAGGGAAGGTCTGAGGTCTCAGAATGCTGCATCCACTTTGCCTCCTAGAGCTGCTGGGGCTGGTTGGAGGGTGGAGAGACGCCAGAAGAACCAGATGATATCCACTGTTGGTGAGATGGGGTGAACTGTGAGCTCCAACCTTGTCTGAAAGACATGTACCTTGGAGTTTTTAATTATGTGAGCAAATCCCCTTCATTGTCTAAATTAGGGGTCTTCTTCTGTTACTTGCAAAAAAAGTCCTAATTAATACAACGAATCTTCTTTCTCTCATGCCAGATGGAGTGTTGCCATTTTGCTGACTTGGAAATAAAATCCAAATGAAGTCAGTGTCTGAGAATACCTTAGATGTGAGAGTATGACCTTGAAAATGAACTTCTAAAACATTTTGAAAGACCTTGTTCAGAATATACTTAGCTAACCAATGATTGAGATTCTATGCTGAACATTTTCCTATAAAATCTTAAAGAAAATTTTGAATTTGAATGGTTCATTACCTAATAAATAGTGCTTAACAAACCACTGGAAACGGTACATGAAGTATTCGGAACTATTCATGTGGTATTTCAGTCTTTTATGCTACATCAAAATCTAGAGACATTAGACTTGACTAAGAAATAAAAAACATGTACATTTCAAACAACAATGTTTAATTTTTGGAATCCAAAAGGAGACTTCATAAGTGACCAGAAACAGAAAGTCTTTGTTCCCATAAATAAAATTTTAAGTTAAAAGATACAGAAGAAAATAACTTCCAGCTCTGAAGATTAAAGAGTACAAGCATGAATATTAGGAGAAGAATAAAAACCAGATACATTTTTCAAGGAAAATATATCTAAAAACCTTACCATGAAGATGCAAAATCTAAAAACATTGTATTCAAAAGTTGGTGGAAAGATAACTAAAGAGGTTCTTTGGCTTTTTTGATTTTACTTGATGCAGATATTAAGTCTGCATCTGACCACAGTTAAACTGCAAATGTTTGCCAAGGTTGATTATGAGGGGCATAATCAAATTGTAACCCATCTGCAACAAATTCATACTATTTTTTACTGTATATTAGTTCAATAACATAGATTTGATTCATAATTTTCTTTCAGAAAAGAGCCTTTGAAGTTGAATAAGGATTTCAAAGCTGTATAGGACATTAAATTACAAGAAATACAAAATTAAGAGCTATTTCCTGGCTATTATGCACTATGCATTATATATATATTTTTTACCGCTGTGAGGGTAGCTGCATTCTTTGTCAAAGTACTATGGAGAGATGTTAAAAAGTTTCTTTACCCAGAATGAAATTATGTCATTTGCAGATAAATGGATGGAGCTGGAGAATATTATGCTAAGAGAAATAAGCCAGATTCAGAAAGTGAAGGGCAGAATGCTTCTTCCATATTCAGAAGCTTAGAGAGAGAGAGGGAAAAGAAGGGGGTGGATATCTCATGAACACAGAAGGAAGACCAATGGAATAGTGGAAAGGAAATAGATCAAGAGGAAGGGAGGAAGGGAGGTAGGGAGGACATAGGGAAGGACTGGGGAAGAAATCTACCAAGTTATGCTATGTGCATGTACAAATACACCACAATGAATCATATACACATCAGGTAAGTAATCATATGTATATACACATATACTACACTACTTAAAATAATAATAACTGCATTAGAAGGGAGATCAGTAGAAGAGAGCCAGCCAATGGGAGAGAAAGAGGGGAAAGAAAGGAGATCTACTCAGGAATGAGAGTGGTCAAATTATGTTATTGCATGTATGATGGCATGATGAATCCTGCTTTTATATATAATTATATAATGCACCAATAAAGAAAAAGAAATTTAAAAAATTTCTTCATCCAGAAATATGGATAATGTACTCACACCACTGGAAGGAAGTAAGGTGAATGCGAGAAAGGATTAAGAAATAAACTGGCTTTGAGCTCCCCTGTAATTTGAATATTGTTTTACTGCTTAGTACTGTATTTATGCTCACCTAGAAAGATTGTCATTGAAATGATGTTGGACGCCTCTCAGCCCAGACAGTGGCAGCAGATCAATAGAAAGCATATTTCCCTGGTGCAGGAAAGGTTTGCTTCTTGGTTTTCAGTTTTGGTTTCGGTGGTTGTTGATTGTTTGGCTTTTGGCCTACCAAAGCATGCTCCTTCACACACTCTGGGGTATGCAGGAGTGGTGTGTTTTGGGGATAATGTGGGCAACTTTGCACAAGGGACCGTGAGCTTCTGGGCCAAGGTAGAGACTTACAACTCCTATCTCTTGGGGCTTTTGATTCTCTTTATGGAACTGAAATGATCTGCAGAAGGAATCTGGCCAAGGAGGAAAGGGCAAAAACACCCTACTAGGCCTAAAATCAGGGTCTAGATTATTGAGAGTTGATTCCAGAGACGTGCCAGGCTCACTGTGACCAGGAGCTGTGCTCTGAGGAACTATGGCTGAGCGGAGTGAAAAGCAGGAGCATTCACAAGAGCAGCAGCCTAAGCAACTGTGGGGTCCAGCACTGACACTAAGCAGACTTTGCCCAGTCTCTCTGAGAAGCAGGCTGGCTTCACTGTGACCCCGGGTGACTCCACGTGTGACCCCATGGGACTCCACGTGTGACTCCACTTGTAACCCCGTGGGAGAGGCCCTGGAGAGAGAGAAAGCAGTTCTCCTGCACACCTAGCCAAGTGGAACCCCAGGGATCAACTTGATCCTACAGGGAGGTGTGATCTATTTGAACAACAACAGGATAGAGCAAGTCGTACTGATCAACATAATATCACCTTAGGATCTCAGCAGGTGCTGGGCATTCTACAGCTGTCATTATGCTGGATCTACACCTGTCCAAACGGGTATGTTCACTTCAGTACATCTGTATTCTAGGCCGATCTGCAGTGGGACACAGTTAACTTTTTTTTTTTTTTTTTTTTTTTTTTTTTTTAAGGAAGAGGGACATTGAGAGAGAGGGAGGAAGAGAGAATCAGTTTTACTTAGTTTTTCATGTTAGCCTTCATTGCTCAGGCACTTTGTTGTGTACATGGTGCTGGAGTTGGAACCCACGTACTTGTGCACGCCAGGCCAGCATTGTAACCGCCAAGCCACTGCTCCAGCGCAACACAGCTAACTTTTAACTATGTAAGACTTGGTCCAATTTAATGTATGTAAAACATGTATCTTTTTAATTCTGAAAAATGCATGAAATAGTCTGTCTTTATATTATTACTTATGTCTTAGTGTTTTGTTCTCCTTAATATTTCGATATTTTAATTTAAAAAAATTTAAGAGAGAGCCAAAGAGAATAAATTTTTATTTATTTTTCATCTGTTTTTTGCTATTCTGACACTTAGTTGTGTATGTGGTGCCAGGGATAGAACCCAGGTCCTCACACATGCCAGGCAAGCGCTTTACCACTGCTCCAGCCCCTTTAAATATTATGCTTAAAATTTTATCAAATAAAACAAACTTAAAAAATCAAAAAAGTTCACATTTTGCTTCTTTCAATTGACTTACTTAACCTCTCTTATTTACTTGCTTAGGAACTCTTCTTGAATAAAAACTTCCAGAAGCTTCTCTCTGCAGTATAAAAATATATGTGGATTAGAAAATAAGTAGTATTAATGTATTTTAATCACAATGAGGAAAAAATATGTCAAAGGACAAATCAACGGATAAATCAAATATCATTAATGTGATCCATTAATTTAAAAATCTGGGTAGCTGATTTATACACCAGCTTACTTATTAATTAAGAAAATAGCTTATTTGATAATATTAATCAGTTCTCTCATTGGCCTTCTAAATCTGTTGTTCTTTAAATTTTGATATTGGTAATATTTTCTAAAAGGAATAAATTTTTAAAATTTTAAACATGCTTACTTATTAAATAATTACATTTAAATTTCAGGTAAAGTTGCTTCAATCATTATTACAGCACCTTAATTTTAAACATTTTGTAAAAATGTTGCCTTACTTGATCCCATCAGATGATCCAGGTAACAAATTCTGTTTTGAATGCTATTTGGGCTTTTTTGTTTTAATGTAAGACATTTTTCTTCACCTGATTACTGGTAGTAGTCAAAATGCTGTTTTTCTCGAAAGAGTTAAGTTACAAATTTGATTTCATAGAGATGATTTCCTGAAGTGTCAGCAATAGAACCCAACTCACTTAACATCAATGATGTTTCATGTTCAATTTATAAACGTCATAACCAATTATCCAAGGGCTTTGCAACTAAGCGTTTACAGTTTCTTACAGAGAATTATAATGTTGGATAAGGAAGCTATCTAGACAGATAATAAAACGAGACAAATCCTTTAGCAAAATACAGAAGTTGTATTTAGTGCTTTCTGAGATAAGCTTGAGATGGGAATGAGAAAGTAAAAAAGACAACCACAGTGGGGGCAAGACTGACAAAGGAAGGGACTTTGCCGGTGACAAGGAAACTCCACTTCCCCAACAGCTGGAACTCAAGTCCCACAAACCCAACGCAGAACTTTGATTTAGGAGATGGGGAAAATACGTGATTCATTGGACCCCCACTGTGCACCTGGAATTGTGTGATTTCTCAGTGGGTACCACTCAGGAGCAAAACAAAGACAATGTCTTCATGACCTTAATTAAGGTCCAGTGAGCAATAAGCCACGTGACTGTCAAAAGAAGAACAAGAAGAGCGAGTTAAAAAGGTATTTAGGGGCTGGAGAGGTGGCTTAGCAGCAGAGCGCTTGCCTGGCATGTGCAAGGACGTGGGTTGGATCACCAGCACCACATACACAACTAAGTGGAAGAAAAACAAACGAAAAAAGGAAAAGGAAAATTCTCTCTCCTCTCTCTTTAAAGCATTTAGATGGGAGGGTCAGGGAGGCTGCCTGCAGGAGGTGATTATGAGCTGAAATAGGTTGGACACCACATTCCAAGCAGGGGGAGGATGAGTTGCAGAAAGAAGCCTGTGTTCTTTTGCTGTCCTTAGTATCTTCTGTCCCTCAGGCTACCCTTAAGGACTTTCCTCCTCTCTTCCCTCCCTTCCTCCCCTTTCTCCACTGAAGGCGAAAAAAGGGAAGTTGGGCAAGGTAATTGCACATATACAATGAGTCACAACTCGTAGCTGGAAGGGAATGAGGTTAAGAACTACTGTGGACTCCGTTCAACCTGAAAAAGTATAACAGTTACATAAGGTTACAGCGAAACGTGGGACCCACTTTGTCTACCAAGCCAGAACAAATGAAGGTAAGTGCCCCCGGGCGCTCCCATGTTAGTGCTGCAGTGACTTCCTGATGACTTCTCCAGTCCCCTGCTTTCTTCTGTCTCTTGACATCAGGCCCATGGAAACTTGCTTTTGACTGCCTTTGCAACTGACGGAGTTCTGTGCCCAGTGTGGGAGGTGCCTGATTGACAATGAATGTCATCTCCTGCTGAAACAGACAATGATTTGTGTCTGGTTTTAAGTCAGCGTTTAATTGAGTAGAGGCTGTCTTTTCTTCAATAACCAACCTATAAAGCTTTTTCACTTGTACTTGAACAGGAGAGGAGCTGTAATGTGTACAACTAACCTAAGAAGCAAAGAGATTTTGCAGAAATACAGGGATTAAGGCAACAAGCCCCATTCCAAGGACGCAGAACCATTTGGGGGTGGCTTCTGGCCCTATTCATTCAACATTTTCCTGTGTGTCTTGCTACTAGAGGATAGAAGACAAGTGTGGTAAAGACTTCAGCTAAGTACCTGCCCTGGGATCAATGTGGAAAGCACAATGACATAGATAACAAAGACCAATTACGTACATAAAGCCAGACTCCTGGATTTGAAATTTAGCACTTCAGTTGGCAATATAATTACCTAGTAAAATCTAGAGGGAGCTTATAAAGAATTAGTAATGATCCAGCTTAGTCATTAATAATACAAGGAATTCTACAAGAGGAATATAACATATTCGAGAACTCTCCCTTTTACTTTTTCTAAGCAAAGAACAAAAACAAAAAAAAAAAAACTAAATTTCTTTGCCAAAAGGAAGTGGACTTATAATGGAACTACTATTTCCCCACTTTAGAAAAGGTACTGCTTTAGCAGATGAAAGGTTAACATTCATCCTCAAAGATAAATCAGAAGATCAGGTCAGGAGATTTACCCTTGATTCTACAATCTGTGCTTTCAGAGTTCAAGCAAACGTTGAGACTGACCACATCAGCAATAAATTAATACAGACTGAATACAAGACAGTCCTCAAAGAACCAGAGAAGTTGTAGAATTACTGATAGAGATCCCTCCGAGTCAGCACAGTGGATTAATAACCAGAAGAAAAAAAACTTAGTGTTGGGAGCAGTTCCAGCGGACTGTCCCTCTGAGAAGCAATGGGTTTAAGGAACAGCACACACAGTGTGAAGGGATGGAAAGTGTGAGGGGTAGCTGGGCTGTCTAGAGAGCTCGGGATTTGCCTATGACCAAAGCTTTGCGGTGGCCTCTGGTGCTCTCCAGGCAAAATCTGGGGAATGACGCATCCCCATGGGCGCTGGCTGCTTCCACACTCAAAGGGGAAGATAAAGGCAGACTGCTCCTGCCAACATTCTTTCTCCTCTCTGTCCCCCATTCCCTGCAAGACCCTGGATATACCCGGTGGGTGACCAAGAACTTTCAAATACAAAGGGCAACATAAAAATGAGCATCACCAATTTTAGAGAGAACTATTTCCATAAAAAAAACATAATATTCAACCAACAAAAGAATAATTTTCTGACAAAATATAGTTAGGTAGAATGTTTTATGATAAATTAATTGCAACATCCTCAGAATATCTGAGTGGATATCATTAAAAAGAAATAACTACCTATCTTGAAAATTTAAATATAGTAGATAAATATCAGTGGGCAGGTCTAACAATTGAATGGACAAAATTCAAGACAGAGTTCACCTTTGATGGAGTGAATATCCAATTTACAATAGACTTTAAATTCTATTGAGTCTTTACATCCAAGGATATGGTACAATATCTCCCTTTACTGACTTCTTGCATTTCTTTTGGTTAAATTTTGTAGTTTTATTTTTAGAACAAGTCTTCAAAAGAAAAATCATTGTCTTACAAAAGGCTTAATCCCATTAACCTACAATTAAGCATCAGCAAATCATGTTTGTTAAGACTGAAAAAAAAAAGAAAGAAAAGAAAAAGAGAAAAAGGAAGAAGTGCAATGACAATAGCAGCTAAACTATGCCCGCGTTCATTTTCGGAACAAGAATTCATGATACAAACTTCCTTCATAACTGTGTCACTATTAAAGATATTGGTAGTGACCTTCAAGCATTCTGACTAAAAGCCACAGTAATAAATGTGTGTGACCCAGTGCACACATGCACGTATATGTATCCACACGAAGGTTCCACAGAATAACACTTACCTTACTCGGGAACTCTGACATTTTTGTATTCTATCATATCTTTTTAATTTGTGTGTGTGTGTGTGTGTGTGCGTGTGCGTGTGTGTGTGTGTGGTGTATTGTGTTGTACTGGTGATTGAACCCAGGGCCTTGCACATGTTAGGCAAGTGCTCTATCACTGAACTATGTTCATAGCCCTTTTTAAATTTTGTTTTGAGACAGGGTCTCAACTAAGCTGCTGAGGCTGACTTTGAACTTGTGATGTTCCTGCCTTAGCCTGCTCCCCTTCTTGAGTACCTG
>PVKS010032321.1:0-22649 GCA_004027875.1 Aplodontia rufa | reverse complement strand
CAGAGTTTGGGGGGAAATTCAGAGGCAAAGAATAAAAACAGGAGAGCTACCTTCACACAGAGCTGAAAGGCGTCACACTGAGAATGTATACAGACTAATCCTGGTACTTGTCAGGTTGTACCTGGGGCCAATGGGAGGCATACAGAAAAACAAGTCAACAGAATTAGAAATAAAAGAGACGTTGGTTAATGAAGAAATTGGTTTATGAAGAAATTTATTCCCATCCCGATAAGTATGTTTCCAGAGCCAGAACGCTACTGGGTTCACGGAGACTTCAGACGGGGCTCAGGACGACTTGTAAGCCTTTTTCCAATGCTAAAGGAACTTATTATTTAAGTGTTTACTATGTGCCAGTCACCAAGCTAGATATCTTATATATACTTTCTAAAGAAAATAAGACTCATGAAATTTTTAAAGGTATTTGATATACTAAGAAAATGATTGTTTCATAGTACTAATGCAAAATATAAAACCATATATACAGCATGACAGAAAAATAAGGCATGTAAAATATTAACAGCTGCGATTCTAGATAATAGGATGAGTAATTTAAAATGTCTGCTTTATGCTTTTCTACACTTTCCCAGATTTGTACAATGAGCATCATTTACTTTCATATCTATAAATAGAGAGCTTATGGTACATTCAGCCACCCCACATTACAAGGATCTGACCACACTCAACTCATGTACATAGTCTCACATGTACATGTACACACATATACAACTTACTACATATGATCCTGTATTTCAGGCAAAAGAACTTTAAAGAACCATAAAATTAAATATTGAAACAGCCTTTTGATTCAGAAACATGGGAACATTTAAGTAAGTGAAGCCAACTAACAAAACAAAACTCAGTAAAAAGCATACTCAATGATCAAAAAGTATTTAAAATTGTTGGGTATTTCCACTTAGAAAAAGGCCTTTATCAGGAGGATCTCAAGTTCAAAGCTAGCCTCAGAAATTTAGCAAGATCCTGTCTCAAAAAAAAAAAAAAAAATTAAAAGGTCTGGGGATATGGCTCAGTGGTTAAGTGTCCCTGTCCCTAGGTTTAATTATTAAGTAAGCAAGTAAGTAAGCAAAAAAGAAAGGAAAAGAAAAGAAAAAAGTAAAGGCCTTTATGCCATCAATACCACCTTCTCTTTGAGAAACATGGCTACATACATCTTTTCATAAGTAATAGTCTCCTTTTGCTTGAGCGAGAGTTTACAACTGAAAGAAATACCACGAACTTCACTGCTCTTCTATCTTCAGAAAATGTGTCCTTCCATATTTTTTATTGTATAAATAGTTGAAACAAACATCACAGCATTCAAGAAGCTGAGATGACAGAATACAATTTTAAATACTCATTATAAAGGACTTTCATGCAATTATCCAACATAAAATTATACACAGGCTACATTTAAAAATAAATTCTTAAGCAATCCTACCATTTTTAAAAAAAGGATTTCTAGAAAACTGTGGGCATTAGAAATGCCAGTTTAGAATAAATTGCTAGGCATCCAAAGTAGCATCTAGTACTCTGTGTCAACAAATTATATACAAGTCACCCAATTAGACAAAATTATTCCATAGAGAAATTTTTTTATTTACTCAGCCAGTGATAGTGGTAGTCTTTTGTATGAAGACTGATGACTAACCTTTATGTTAATCTACTTTAGAAAGGAAAATAATCAGAAAATATCTAATGTGAGGCTGGAAAATCCTGTTGATTTATAGTGGCTGCCAAACAAAAGCTCCATTAAGGATTCTGAAGCCATTTCTATGCTCAGTGTAAAATAAGTTGTTCTTATCCATGTGTGCCATGGGCAAAGGATGGGGTGGGCTAAGGAGGGGTACGATGCCAATCCATAGGTTGTCATATATGCACTGAATCCAGTCTGATGTCATTATTATTATTATTATTATTATTATTAAAACATCTTTGCTTCATTATGAAGACTAAGTAACGAATTCTCTGGCTTAAATACAGATTGTATTGAAAAGAATTTTCTTTACTCCAAAATTTGTTTCACATGGCCTAAAAGGCTACATCGGTCCTGGCTCATCTCTCCTGACCCAGGGACATGTCCACACCTTCGTTATTCCCTTTATTGTTCTTCATGATCAGCACTACTGCACTTAGCAGCCTGTATTTATCACAAAGGTTTTAGGCATTATAATAACAACCTCTATCTTTTTTTCTCTCCACTGAGGAGCTGTATTTCCAAAGTAATATTTACTATATACCATATTATATTATTTCAAATATATTGCCAATGACTGTAACATGCACTATATCTTAAAATGGTGAAGTCAGTCACAAAGAGCTTAGACACCAAAACAGAAGTGGTCAGAATTTGAACTGAGGTGTTTGAATCTTAAAGTTAATAGTATTTTCATTTCCTTACCACAGAAATCAACTTTGTTAAATAGGATATGTATACCACAAACTTCATGTAATATTAACAGCTGTGTAATTTATTTTCTACAAAGTTGATGCTCTGTGTACAAAAGATAGATTAAACTGGAAGTCTGGACTTTGAATTCCCTAGCCTGGCTTTATATAACCTTGGATAAATCTTTTTCTGCTGAAGGCTTAATTCCCTAGCCCACAAAATGGAGAGAGGGACAAGAATCTGGATTGCCAATCTCACTCCCTTAATGCTCCTGTCCTGTGATTCTAAAACTTCACATTCAAATTCTCATTGCTTTTCTCCCTTTGTTACTTTCTACTATGTTGCTGGGTTTGATCATAATTCTACACACAGCTTGTCCTATCAATTCTATGAATTCTTGAAGCTCTTTTTTATTTAGTAGTTATTCTTCCTAATTACTGCTTTTACTGTTCAATGAACTATGAATTAATCTAATAATTGCAAACATTACATTTAATAGAGAACCTTCACAGCATCATTGCTTCCTTGAAGGCTGCATTTGATCTAATAACAATTAGCTACACTTATTTTTCTAAGAAAAAAAAAAGGAGACACTCTGGAGAAGGAAACAGTTGACTTACCCATAAAGCTTATTTTCATGACTGGTAAGAAATAAACCAAAATATTTCTGATGGTTGCTTCTGGGTGATGACATATATGCTGCCACTTAAAATGGTTTGTATTTTCCAAAAATTTAAAAGAATTATCTATTACCATTTAACATTATTATATAATAATAACCAAACCATAATCATTATAAACACACATCCAACAGCTCTTATAGTACTTTGAGGAGGAATTGGGATTATATGAAATTCTCAATGCCTGTTTGCTAAAGGGAAAACTAAGGGACGATATTCGGGTAGCTTTTATTAATCAGCTAGTCTAATGATCTACAGATCATTAAAATCATCTTCCAAAAGCCCTTCTGATTTTGAAGATGGAAAAAAATGAAATTTTTAACAATTTAAGCATTTTAATTTTGGGGGCTGGAGCAGTGGCTCAGTGGTTTCAAGTGCTTGCCTGGCATGCACAAAAACCCAGGTTTGAACCCAAGCACCATGTACACAGCTAAGTGTCAGAGAAACAAAGACCAGATGAAAAACTAAATAAAATCGATTCTCCTTTTCTCTCTCTCTTAAAAAAAAAAAATTTTGACTTTGTATCAAATTTATGAAAAGGGTGCCATAGTATACCTTTTCACTCTATAGATACTCAAGGCATACAGTGCATATATGTCCACTTAATAAACTTGAAGCACTATTTTAAATAATTACAGAACTTTAATTACTGTAGATATATCTTTAGGACACAATGCTAGTCATATTTTTATTTACTTAATGCTAAGTCCTTAATTGGGAATGCAACTCTAGATATGATATTATCATAGGAAAGTAACTTCCAATTTATTGCACCATTTCTAGAAAAGTGAATGGAGAAAAAAATAGGGACTACCTGACTAAATATACATGATTTATGAAGACACTATTTAATGTGACTTTTTTTTTTTTTTCATTTTGCTATACAGCTTGGGTTTGACTATCAACCATACAACATAATAGCTGTGACATCGACATTGTTCTGGGAGTTAAGTTTCTCAGTTGTAACACCACTACTACAGGCTGAGTATCCATAATCCGAAAATCTAAAATCCAAAACACTCCCATACTGGAACCCTTTTTTTGAGCACCAACATGATGCCACAAGTAGAAAATTCCGTACCCGACTTCATGTGACAGGTCTCAGTCAAAATATTATATAACTTACCTTCAGGCTATCTGTGGAAGGTATACATGAAACATAAATAGATTACTTGTTTGGACTTGGGTCCCATCGCCAAGATATCTCATTATGTATATGCAAATATTCTAAAATCTGAAAACAACTAGAGCCCAAAACATTTCTTTTAAGTATTTCTGATAAGGGATGTTCAACCTATACCAATATCTATTTTATACTGCAAAGTTTACAAAATCTTTTCATGTAGATTAATTGACTGAATACCACACTACTCTCATTTTGCAGATAATTTATCTATCCTATCCACTCAAAAGACTATTCTGAAACTCAAAAGAAACAATATATACATAAACGTATTGTGTGAACTCAAAAGCTTTTTGTAAAAACTGTAAAGCAGCACATTATCCATGCGCCCTTATTAGGGGGACACTGGTTGCACTCAATCTCCAAAGTTATGTCTAGATATAAAACAGGAGAGTTGTGTTCTGTACCAGAAAAGTTAAGTATTAAAGACTGGATTCCAACTACCTAAAGAATATTAACACTTCTAACATGGTATGATAATGCTCAACAGATAGTAACTTTTCTTTCTTCTTTTCAAATACTCCACGGTATTAATCATGCATTCAGAAAAATTTTTCGAAGCACTTACTATGGATAGTGGATGTACTGGGTGAAAACACAGGCCTCTGGTAACAGGAAGCTGATGGTACAGGAGGAAGGCAAACAAGCAAGCAAAGAGACAACCGGTGGAAAAAATGCTACAAAGGAGACAACAGCACTAGAATAGGGAACCTGGAGGGGGAACTGGAGAAGCCTTTCCTGAAAGGCCTTTCTGAGGTCTCACTCACATGAGACCTTAAGCCAGAAATGCAGAATAGGTGGTAAAATGTTCTAGGCAGTGGAAACCATAGCTAAGAACACTTCAAGGCAGAAAAGGGAAAAAAAAAACAAACTTGGCACATTTGTGGAAGAGAAGGCAAACAGTTAAGGACAAAGAGCTAACTTTTTGAAAGTCATAAATCTTTTTTTTTTTTTAATGCTGAGGAAAATTATCCTCAATAAGGATCAGAGCTTGGATAAATACTAAAAAACAATTTAAGGCAAAGGCAAACTTATTTAAGCAAAATGTAAAAAGCTCTATTCAATTCATCAAACTGCTATCCTTTAATTCACTTGGCTTAATTCATTCTTTTCAATGAAAATAAAGCAAACTTCAAACAACCCACAATGTTCATATGCTCTGAGGAAGGAGAATCAAAGTCACTGAAATGGGATGAAAATCCTCAGAAGAAAAAGATGTCATTAGTGAATATTGGTGACACTGTTCTGATTATCTAATGAAATAATGTTCAGAACCACAAAAGAAGAAATGCAAATCAGACTTCCTCAATTTATTCCAGAGAGAAAATTCTTGTTCTGAGTGATTACTTTTTACTTAAGAGAAAAAAGTTACTTTAGGATTTGGTTTAGAAACTTTTTAAAAATAAAGAGTATGTAATGTTATTTTGTTATGAATTTTGTGACATCTCATTTATTTTACAGCCAATATGAATAAACGTAGATTGTTTTAATTCTCAACAATCATAAGCAACAAGGTCATTCAGGGGTTACACATTTTACTCTTCAGTCTTTTAAGTCTGTGAGCTAGCTAGCTTCCAGATGTTATCAAGGAAAACAAATCTGAAAAAGAAAATTGTAACAACATGAACGCCTGCTAGAAACTACTGTTCACAAGAAGAGACCACTTAATATACAGAGCTATACACTGGCTGTGCAATGAAAAACAATGACAAAAATTCTGTTTTTGAGGCTCCAGGCCAAATTTTGCATACGGGTAGAGGGGTGAAAGTCTAATATTCTTTCAACAATCAAATACAGACACATGCACACTCTTTCCCAAGCACTGTAATAAGCTGAATAAGATACACATGTTCCATGCTCTTTCAGCATGTGGGCCAGTGGAAGAGATTAGAATTTGATTAAATGTGGCCCAGGTGAGCTGTCGTCTAGAAAGAGATATGTAAAGGTCACTAAGTACTACTGGAATGAACTGGCCATGTGTGGTGGCAGTCAACTGAAGTCCCCAATCTGAACAGTTAGGGAATTTTCCAGAATAAATAAATCTTATTATCTAAATTTTAAATGTTGTCTGCTTCAGAAAAATCACGAATTAAGAGAAATTAAAATTACCAAAACTTGGGAAATGTTTTTGTCTAATTATTTTTAGAAAGCTGACCCCTAATTGACAAGTAGAAATGAGTTAGTCAGGTATCTGTACATTCCCAACTGAAATGATCTGGCCTAACCCTAGTCAAACACATTAGCAACTGACATGTCAATCCAGTAGGTACTGGATCCTGTGTCACTGGGGCACATACTATCCTAAGAAGTCCTTTAGGAAAGTGATTCCTAAACTGGTATTTCAAACAGGAGTTAGTCCAGCAGTCAAGCAGAGGGTAGATGAGGGAAATGGCTCTCATAATAAATCTACTTCAAATTTCTGGGATCATCTAAGTCTGAATGCTATAAAATGATAAATGGCCATGAACTGCCAATTTACCCACACACCAAATTAAAATTACCCAATTTAGAAATTTATTAATTAAATTTATGAACAAATAAATTTGTGAGAGCCAGAAGACAAAGAATATGTATAACACAAACTAATTTTTTAAATCCTTATTTTATTTTTGTTCTTCCTTAAGCTACTTTATCTATAAATATATACTATTTTTCCATCCCAGAACCACCAGAAAAACTTCAGGCAATGTTACTGACATTTGGGGAAATTGCCAGTATACTTACCAAATTGCCTACAAATAGGTCTACCTTTAAGTTACTAGATGAGTTTCCACATCTAAGGAACCAACTGGCTATGTCATTCACAGGGTGACTTAACAGAAACACACTCAATGGAAAAATACCCTAACTGCAATGAAGGAACTGAATGCACGCATTCCTATCTGAGCTTTATCTTCTGGGACTGCCTCAATTTATGAACAGCTCAGTAATCTCTTCATTTCCAAAGCAGATAAATTTCTTACCCTGAATTCAGTATCTATTAAATAGTGAGTTTCTACATAGCACCATCATAAATATCCATCACACAATGATGCCTGTAGGATCTATTGGTACATGCTCAGGAACACTGATAATTTTCCCTAAACTTTCAGGATACTATGCTAAGCATTCTGTCAGCTTTGCTGAGTATTTTTCCCCCCACTGTCAGCAGTCCCTGGTTTAGAAGAAATGATATAAAAATTAAAGTGTTTTGACTGTAGAGCATCTATAAATACACAGCTATTGTAATAGTATTTTTGTAATATTCATGTTGTTGTTATTATTTTTACCTTGCATAGTGTCCCTTTTTTCCTTTCAAAGCAACGTGGAATTGAAGAAATAGTCTAGATTACAGAATACAACCATGGAGCTTAGGGTATTTTTGGAATCAACTAATACTTTTTTTTTTTGAATCACAGCAGCTTACTGTTGTGATTATTTAAAGCAGATCTCTTGATATGAGCTGAGACTACTTAAGTTATTTATCTAAAATATAAGCAAATATGTCTAGAATATAAGCAAATGTATTCTATATGTTGAACTCTGGAAAATATCTAGTACTAAAGTTTATAAATTTGGTTTAAGAATTTACGGAATATTTTTGGCTGGTTGGAGAACTTTGTTATTTCCCTGGTCTTGGATAAACTTTACAGGGCAGAGATTGCTATATCAATAATCACTAGGTAAATTGAGAGTTGTCCATCATATCTCAATCTAAGTGGAACACAAGTTATCTTGGCTGTATCCAACAATCCCCCAAAGTCAAAAACCATGGCAGTGAGTGATGCTATGTTGTAATTTTTTAAAGTGTAATCTGTAATTCAACTCTAAAAGCAGAATGTAATCATAATTTAAAAAAAAACTCCAATCAGCAGAAAATCAATGTTAAAATCAAGTTGGCTATTGAACATTTGCATATAAACTCACATGCACATGTGTATATGCATGTATAAACTTGTGCATATGGTCAATTCCTACTCCAATCCCAAAATGTGTCTGGGTTCTGACAGATGGCAGAGCACAGAGCTGGGTAAATGGCAACTAGATATAAACAAATGTTTTCTCCATAAGCCAAGGATTCAAAATTAGATTTGATCCACAGAACATCTTAAACTTTTTTGTATTCAGTTCAAATTATAGAAAATAACTCATTCTAGCTTGAACTGTTGGCAAAAGTTTATTTTTAAGATTTCATGCAACTGCCAGTTTAGCAAATTAGTGCAACTCATTCAGAAATTTTATTTTAGACTCCTACTTCACATTCCTAGAACAGAACCTATTATGTGCAAATACTCTGGCCCAGAAACAGCATCACACTGGCATCCAGCTCTATGTTCACCTTTAACTACATCAGGAGCAAAAACAAGAAGTTCAAAAGCAAAGAGAAAAGTTAAACATAAGAAAAGTCATCCACTACCACTCACAAGCTTTTTAATTCATGATCAAGAAATCTAAATTTAGACTAACTGATGGGGGAAAAAATACTATCACACACATCCTTTTCAGTCAGGAAAAGAAAGTTAGTATCTGTAAAGCCATGAAACCACAGGAATTCTGAAACACTTAACATCAATTATTTAAATAACTACCAGTCTCTTACAAAGCAAAGGAAAAAGAGAACTGTCTAGGTCACTCGACCAGAGGTATAATCACTATTTTCTTCCTTTTCCTTCCAATAAAAAAGATAGAAACTTAATGATTTCTCAAATGAAGTCAATCAATTACCTGAAGGATATTTCTCTATTCAACAACTACTTCTAAAATGCAGATGCACATTTTGTAGACTTGAAAGAAATGTGTTTCCATATTTAAATAAAAAGTTCTTACTTCACATAAAATGTATCACAAATGTGTTTGTGCTCAACATTGGTGATCAATGTAGAATACTCTGACAGCCAAGAAAGAATTCACTTGTTTTAGTGTAAAAATGAAAACTGGAAAATTCTAAAATAATCTTGTCTCAGGATTAAGAGAACATTCTTTCTCAATGTTCACAATACAAAAACCACTTGAACTTTAAACACGTAGGAAAAATTGAATTTTAAAGCTGTTGTTACAAACTGCTAAAGGACAGCATAAAAATCGGTCTTCATATGCTTTGTATCTGTATGTTTGATAACATTTGGAATTACTGCTAATTTTAAGGTATAATGGTTTTTAAAAACAACCATTCCATCATATTCTCTTACATTATATATCTGGAAATATTTATGAACAAAATTTCATAAGCGGAATTTATTTCAGTATAATCCAGGAGGAGCAAATAGAGCAGATAGGGATACAGATAAAACATTACTGGCCATGAGCTGATAATTACTAAAGCTGGGACATGGACACATAGGGGTTTCATTATAATATTCTCTTTACTTCTATATGTTTGCATTTTTCATAAAAATTAAGTGTTTATAAAACCCTACCTCAGTGACTTTTTGAATGGTAAAATCTCAAAAACTGGAGTCAAATCTCATGTAAAGATGGTCATTTAGCTTTAGGACAGAAAATTACAAGTATGTAAAGTAAGATGGAGGGAAAAGGCCAAGTAAAATTTTGCTGATGAAAACATACCAGATGTCCTGAACCCAGAAACAGGGTCACAGAGTTCAAAGGCAAGAAACAAATGTGAATCCAAGATTAGGCCAAGTCCAAAAACTAAGGAAGTTGCTAGGGATCTGAAGACTTGATATAATGGAACGGTTATTTTCTGTAACTGATCTTGATAATTGGTAATTATTCAAAGTGAATTAAAATACTAGAACACTGCAAAAATACATAGATCTCCTTTCTATGAGTATTTTTCAAAAATAAAATGTTTTCTTCCACTAGGAAGGCCATCTTTAAAAAAAAAAAAAAGGAAAAATTATGAGAACCATATTAGCAATTTAGAAAGAATCCAAAGATGCTCCTCCTCTCCCAAAGAATTAATGACAACAATTATTAATGTCAAAGAGTGGTTTGAAAGATCTAAGAACTCTGTTTGAAGGGATAACTCAAGGATAATAATTTTTTGCCACCTCTACTTTTCCACAGACAACTGCAAGGTTAAAATTGCTTCAAAAATGTAAAAGGTTCTACAAATAAATTTTACGGAATGATTTATAATGTTTAGATAATCCTAACAATGTCTTTTAACTCACAGTTACTTCCCACACATGGCAATTTATTGCTCTTCTGTAAAGAAGCTTTTCTAATGAAGTCCCTAGTGATAGTCATACGTTAATGACCCTGAGAAAGAGATATACTGGAGATTAGCAGAATCTCAGTGAGAGGTCCTCAGCCTTTTTACAGTGACATGAACTCTATCTAGATTTTAAACACTCCTCACATTCCTGGTGATTCTTGAGTTTTTCACTCATGGGTCCTATGACATGAAATGGTGTTTAACATGATATCAAGGTTTCCTATAAAAAGGAAAATAACCATGAGTTATTTTCCATTGTATTTTTGTTCCTTCATTCTAAAGAATTAAGTTCAAATCATGATACAAACATTAAACTTAACCAAACACTAAAGAAATTTCAGTTGATCCTTTAGCTTATTTACAATCATATGTTAAATGAATGATGCCAGTTTAGTGAATGTGTATATAAAATGAACTGCTTTGGGGCTGGAGTGATAGCTCAGCAGTTACAGCGCTTGCCTGGCGTGAGTGAGTACGGGGGTTCAACCCCAGTACCATGTACACAACCAAGTGTTAGAGCAATGAAAGCCACGTGAAAAACTAAATCAAATTGATTCTCTCTCACAGTCCCTCTCTCTTTAAAATAAATAAAATGAACTGCTTCATTTCTAGTACATGTAGTGTTTAAGAGCACAGTACACCTTCCTAGAATTCTAGAGATTCTACGCTCTCACGTAATAGGCTCTGGAAACAAAATGTTTGGCCAATTACCAGCAAATCTGAAAGTTTCAGCTTTCTTATCTATAAAATGGGGATGAAAATCTAGCTTATAGCATTGCAGGGAAATTTTATTAAGTTAATACGTGTGAAGTACCTAGAACAATGCTCACTTGGGCAATCAATACATGCTAACTAAATAATATTTAGTAATTATTTTTAAAAAAGAGAGAGAGAGAAAGGGACAGTGAAAGAATCAATTCTATTCAGTTTTTCGTGTGGCTTTAGTTGCTCTGACACTTCACTGTGAACATGGTGCTGGGGTTTGAACCTGCGTCCTTGCCCATGCCAGGCGAGCACGATACTGCTGAGCCATCACTCCAGGCCCCATATTTAATTATTGAAAAAAACACAAAACAGGCTTACTGACTTAGGTACCAAAAGGATACATTATAAAAGACTATGAAGTCTGAACAGTGCTTCCATGTATTTACATTTTCTTTAGCCTGGGTCTGGGCATGGGGCTCGGAGGAAGAGTGCTTGCAAGCATGTACAAGTCCTGGCTTCAAACTCTAGCACAACAAAGACATAACAACAATTTCTTTAATTTATTTGCAGACTGTTTGATTACACTAAATTCATCTGCAAAAAAAAGTCTTGTGATGTTATATATGTTTATTAAACTAAATTCATCACATAGAAAAAAGGAAATACTTTCTTTGTAACTTAGCAAAACAGTACTCATATCAGGATCGACTTTGTATTTACAGTTTATAGCTTTACTAAGTCATCTCATAATAATCACAGTTCTTAGTAACTAATCAAATTGCTCAGGAAGCCAGATATAATGCCTTTTGCAGCCATTCTGCAAAAGCTAATTAGTGTAGCTAAATTTTAAAACCTCTCAATTCAGAGACTGGGCTACTACTGCTTTGCAGACACTAAGGTCCATCTTGCCACAAAGATATTATCCTTTCAAAGGAAATTCTAACTTTCTTGGTTGAGTTTTCTAACATTTTTTATGTATACCATTTATTCCACAGATAGCAACATTTAGTATGCCAATAAAAATCTTTTACTTGTAATGCAAGATCCTATAAAAATTTTTACCTTAAATTTATTTATGGTTTATGGTGTTCTGATACATAATCTGAATGATCTGATTGCACATAAATCCCTAAAATAGAACTTGACAAACACTAGCTCTCAAGGGAATCAGATGGCATTATGAATTATTTTATAAATAGTTACCCAGTGATTTCAACAGGTCTTGTAATGCCTTGTATTGAATTACTTAAATCAAAATATATAGACGTATGCTCTCTTTCAAGACTTTTGAAAATGTACCAACATTCATAATCCTGGCATAATTAACAATATCATCAATAAAATATGTTGCCTTGGTTGAAGATATCTGACAGGCAAAGTAGCATATAAACTGGCAAATAATAAGCTCAGTCAATGAACATTATACAAATGTGATTTCTGAAAAGCAAACTGTGTGTATAAGATTGGTAAATCATATACTTAAAATTTTGTTTTTACTTTATTTACTTTTCAGCAGGTGGAAGGAGAGCAAATAACATATGTATAAAGTTTAAAGTCTAAGTTCTTTTAAAAAATCTTGCATTCTGTAGATTTTTTATACAGCTACCATACTTGTATTTTTAAACCTAGAATCAAAATAATGCCAAGTACTATTTGGAAGCAGGGGGAGGTTAATAAAAGCTAAGTGTTTTTATAAAATCAGAGACATTAAGTGTTCCTGCAAACCTCAAATGTACATAAGCTCAAACTCGTTTTTATTCTACAGAAATGGAGTAGTCTTGTTTAGGTGACCTTTTATTGTACTTTGACTTTACTAGAATTAATGTTTACAGTCACTGACACAATCATATTAGACTACAGAATCCCCCAAAAGAGGCGTGAACTTTACAAAGGAAACATGGTACACACATATGTTAAAAAGAATCCTACTTCATTCTTCAGAAAAACTCGAAGGCCTAAAGTTTTTTGTTTTTTATGAATGAAGGTAAACTGCCCTACTAAAAGGACAGTTAAATTGATTTTTAAGACTTCCCCAAGTTAGAACATTTCAAAATGAACCATCCAACTATATCCAATCCCACTCACATAAATATCACTAGAGAGGAAAATATTAACAGCATATATACATAAGAAACAGAATTTATAAATAGTATTTTCTTTAAAATGTTGTTTTAATAACCCTATTGTTTTTCTAATTAGTTGTAAAATTAGAATAAAACAAGATAGTACATTTAGATTTTTTTAAATGCAGACACATAAAATGTATAGAGTATGGCAAAAACTAACTGGTCAGGGAGTGCAGCTCAGTGGTAGTGCCTGCCTGGCATGCACAAGGCTCTGGGCTCAATTCCCACCACACTGAAAAATGAAAAAATAGGAACTAACTGGTCAAGTATACCAAGAGATCACAGAAAGGATAAACATTCTTTTTACCATGGAGGACGTTACAGTTACATGTAACCTACTTCATACTGCACAATTTGATTACCTTTCTTTTTTAAAAGTTTACTTTAAAAAATATTAAATTGTTTAAAGTATATTTTATTAAAGTATCAATTTGCGCAAACTAGTATAAATGACATTTATTGTATTATTTTATATTGTTATTTTTTAAAATATTAAGACAAGGGGCTGGAGTGGTGGCTCAGAGGTTACGGCACTTGCCTTGCATGCACGAGTACGCGGGTTCAAACTCCAGCACCACGTACACAATGAAGAGTCTGAGCAACGAAAAGTCCATGAAAAAACTAAATAAAAAATTGATTCTGTCTTTCTCTCTCTCTCTCACTGTCCCTCTCCCTTTAAAAAAAATAAATAAATAAGGATGGCTAAATTAGGAAAGTTACTCTTCCAGCTAAAACTAATAACATAATATATAACCACATACAGAGTGATCATGTTTTCAAATACAGTGCAAGTAGGTTACCACTTGTTCTTGTCTGTAATGCCCAATGTACCAATCAGGTCCCTTTTGCACCTGTGGCTATCTTTGATGCATTTCTTAAGTAACTGTACCTCATGCAAGTTATACAACGTTCATTTGGGAAGCAAGAAAAGGGTCTTAACAATTTCAGTGTGGACTGCTGACCCTTTTGTCCATCATGGATGGCCACTTGAACTACTTCAAAAGTAGGAAGATTTCAGCTTTCTTTTTAGTAGTTCTGAGAAATCAGATACATAAGTATTTCTTCCAGAAATGACTCAAGTGTTGGCATAATTTTAAAAATAAAAGTACGAAAATAAGCTTACATCTGCATTCTATACTATATACAACCTACAAGTGAACCCAGAATAAAGATTTTTAGGGAAATATCTTCCCAGGCCCTTATTTTTCTTGGCTGCCTGTCCAGTTCCAAAGGAGTAAGGCTGACAGTACTTTGGGGAATAAAAGAGCATTCTGCTTGCTTCCAATGCCAGATGAGAATCAGAGAGCACCTCTGCAAGGCAAGATGTTCCAACTTTTTAGTAAAAAAATTTTTAGTCTTTCTCTGGCTATGGAGAATTGAACAAAAACAAGTAAACCCTGCATCTTGAACAGTCACTACTGAACCAACAACCAATAGAGAAATTCACCTGTGCAGGGTTAAAAAAGATCAACTTAGGGCTGGAGTGGTGGCTCAAAGGTTACAGTGCTTGCCTGGCATACACAAGTACACGGGTTCAAACCCCAACACCCATGTACACAACTAAGTAAGTGACAGAGCAACGAAGCCATGTGAAAAACTCAATAAAAATTGATTTGCGCTCTCTAAAAAAAAAATCAATTTTAAAACAAAAAGCAAGTACTATTAATGCTTATCTATATTATATATAGTATCAAAGCAAAATATTTTGACAATTAAAAATGGGGAAAGGTAAATACAGACACAAAAATGGAAAATTAAGACTTCCAAAAGTAGACATACTGAATCTTTACGTACCTAGTAGGCCAATATGGAAAACTAATAATTAGATTAAAAACAATGCTTTGACCATATCAAAATATTTGGCAATGTTTAAAGACTCATATAGCCTATACTAAATTCAAACATCAAACATACAAAATTGATTTTAATCCTTATTATTTTCCCTGAATTATCTGCGGCTGCTGACCACATTTCCTCCTTGAATTTCTCCCTGTATAGCTTTCAGGACAATCTAATCTTTTTTTCCCCATTTTGCTATAATCTGTTCCTTTTTTCATTTTTTTTTTAATCTGTCTTTCCCAAGCAGAAGCACTGTACTTGTGGGCTGTCCCCTCCCCCTTGGTGAATTCATCTAAATTCATACTGATGTTATTTTTTTTTCTTCCAAGTGAATACCCATTTTCCTATCAGCATCTTCTTTCCTGATGGCTTATATCACATTCTTACTGGAATAAGGAGAGGTCAAAGATGACTCTCAGATTCCTCTACTACGTATCACTCTTTTACAAAAGGTAACATTACAGGCTTGATTAAATGTCTTTTCTTTTCTTTTCTTTTTTTGTACCAGGGATCGATTAAACCCAGGAGCCCTGAACCACCGAGCCACATCCCTAGCCCTTTTTATTTTGAGACAGCGTCTCACTAAATTGGTTAGGGCCTTGCTAAATTGCAGAAGCTGGCTTTGAACTTGTGATCCTCCTGCCTCTGAGCCCCTGGAATTACAGGCATGGGCTACTAAGCCTAGCTTGATTATATGTCTTTCCATATCACAGTAAACTAAAATCAGAAAACCTAATGACAGAAGCAAAAATGGATGTGACACTGAGGGGAGGAAAGGCAGAAAAATCATAAAACGTAAAATTGAAAGTTTTGCAATCTGGTGCCATTTGTAATACAAGTCCCCCTACCCATAGACGCCATGCCCCCCAAAAGAACATAAAGATTAAGTCACAGATCTGTTTAGTCTGCTGAGAGAATTAATTGTACAAGTCACATAACTGCCATATCCAGTAGCCACTAGAACATGTAGCTATTTTCATTAAAATTAAATATAACTAATCCCATTCCTCTGTCACACTAGCCACATTACAAGTGCTCAACCACCACATGTAGCTCGTGGCTGCCTTACTACACAACACACAATAAATAACATTTCCATCATTGCACAAAGTCCTACTGGGTGGGGTTACAAGGCTAATTCAACATCCTTTGAATATACCCTATATACTAGGCACTGTGCTAGGTACACATGAGGCTTCTCTCTGCCCTCAGAGTACATAGTTTGTCCAGTGGGAAAAACAAATAAAAATGTTTACAGCTGCTAGAGCAGAGATAATATTTATGAGATAGCAATGGATTCTGCAGCCCTCCTCTGAATTCTAGGTCATTTAGCTAAAATTTCACTTCCTTTATCTAGCTTCTAAAAATCTCCCTTTTTGCAGACTTAGCCATGTTCATTTCGTATTGTGATGACAGAGCAACTAATGCTGAGGCTCACTACTACCTAGAAATCCCTGGACCATCGGAACCAAAGATGCTGACTCTGAATAGGATTTCATTAGCTCTGTCCCTCTGGATTTGGTGCTTTATAGTGCTAGCAACTTCTGAAGAAAAAAGCCATACTGCCACTCTGGGTATTTTTCCCTGACATCTCCCAGGAGATACCTTTGTCTGAATTGTCTCTTTTGGTTTAAAGCTCCAACAATATGCATGCACCTGACCAAGTCACAAGACGGAACCCAAGGAATTAATACTGTAGTTGAGGACAAGTTTCAGGCACAAATGAACAAGGACAGGAGAGACACATTCTAGGCGAAAAGGGAAGGCACTGTAAGAATGTAACAGAGAAGCATAAAAAAGATTTGTGGATGGCAGGGTTCATTAAAACTTTTCTTGCAACATCTGTAAATAAGGTAGGACTATAGCCCAACTGCCTTAATGCCTCCAAGGTAAATAGCTTGGTCTGAATCAGCCTGCAAGTGATATGCAGCCATTAAGAAGTGGAATAGTCAGATAATGAAATGTTTCCAAAAGTCAAACCTGGGAAAAAGGGAACAAGGTACATTAGCCTTAGATAAATAAAGAGGAAAGAAGTCAAGAAGAAAACCTATTGAAGGTAGTAGAAATAAAGATGAGGAAATTCATTTGGAAGACATAGAGCAAAGTAAGTGGTCCAGCTATTGACACAATCTATCCAGCATACTGGCACCCAAAATTGTTTGCAGCCCAAATTTAGTGACGAAGATGAGACTCCTTTACATCACACAGAAGGGCAGAAAGCAAAAACCACCAGCAACACAAACATGTAAAGAACTGGCAGAAGAAACAGAGAGTGAAGAGAAACAAACAAACAAAAAGAGGCAATAAGCACTCCTATCTAGAGTAGTCCCCAAGACAGCTGCAGGCTTGCTCCCCATTTCTTTCAAATCCTTGCACAAATGTGGACACCTCAGTAGGCTCTTCCCTTGTCACTCTATTTAAAGCTACACAACACATGCATACTCTAGACTCCCCGGGTCCCTCTAAAAAAACTTTTTTCCCTCTGAAGTACTTACCACCATACAATATACTATATATTTACCCTGTTTATTTGTTTAATGTTTGCATCCCAGCTATTTAAATGTAAGAAGTACTACATACAAGAGGGATCTCATCTGTTTCATTTACAACAAAGGCTAAAACCGTGCCTGGCATATGAAAGGTACTCAACAAATACTTGGTGATTGAATAAAAATGTAGGAAAAAAAAGCTTAATTATTGTAAGCAGACTAGTAAGTATGGACATTAAAATTATATCTAAAATGGAAATTCTGATGATGTTTTGAGTCCTAAAATTAAAAATTTGCATACAGTTCTTCAAGGATAAAAGGATGTTTTCTTCAAATATAAATATATATGAATACATATAATTAATTATAAAAGATCTTTCTGCAAAGTAATGAGAGATCTATAGCTTGAAAAATCACCCACAATACTTGACAGCCACTAGGAAATCACTACTTCAAGTATTTAAGTCCTAAATCTCAGGTAAAATGTTCTTAACTTCCATTACAAATTCTAGTTTGTTTTCTGACATTTTGGCCATTATTAAAGGTTAAGCAAAAGCAAAAAGCTTTGAAATATCAGAATATTACTATAATCATAACCATTTGATATAAGATTTAATAATGATGATATGACAACGAAACTAAGAATGGCTGAAAGCTTACAAAGGTAAAAATGTGGGAACACAAAATGCCTGTCTAGACAGCTGGCTTCAGGCAAATTACCAAATGTCATTAAGCTTCACTTACCTCATCAATAAGCAGTTGACACACTAGCACCTACCTACCTCACAGGCTTATTCTCAGAGTTTTTTGGAGGATTAAATGTTTGAAATAATGAGCTCAGCATAGTGCCTATTAGTCATTTACTCCTTTAATCCACAAACACTTATAAGAGCCCAGTATACAAATATCAAGTAAAGAGGCAAATGAAAAATATATACCAACCTTCATGCAATTTATGTCCTACTGAGACAGGCAAAGGAATGAATTACAAAGTGTAGTAAGTTCTACAAAGGCCAATAAGGTCCTGAGATAAAAACAAAGGAAATGAGGTCAATCAACTTTGGATGTCATCAGGAAAAGTAGCTGCACAGAAAAACTAAGAAAGCACTGTCCATACACACTGAGTATATAAGCACACTTAAGTGTCCTAGGCAAAGGGTCTGGTGTGTTCAAAGGCTCAGCCCAGTTGTGGGTAAGAGCCTGAGGCTTGTCTGGGGAAATGAGAGGAACCCAGTAGAACAGAAGCATATTAAGTCAAATGAGATGACAGCATCAAGATAGGCAGAAGCCAAGGTCATGCAGAACTCCGAAGGGTCAGGGTAAGGATCTGTTATTTTATTCATGTGAGTTTAATCCTCAATGGAAACACTGAAATTACTTTTGAAAAAGGTATTACTGAGCAATGTGAATGGAAAGAGAACTATTAGTTCTAACATTAATGCAGTAGTCCAGGAGGCACATGGTACTTACACTGGGATGGCGGTAGTGTGGAGATAAAGAAAAGTGGATGCATTCCAGATGTACTTTGAAAGAGATTCAATATGGGGATAAGGACAAGAGAAAAATCAAAGACGACACCAGAGATGTCTGATTTACCTGCTGCTTGGCTGATGGTGCCACAAATAAGAAAAGAAAAAAAAATCCAGCTATTTGAAGATAGGGAAAGAAAACAAGAGCCAGGACGCAAGGAGTCAAGTTCCCTTTGAGAAGGAAAACATACAAACTAAAAGGCCAAGTGGAAAACAGCATCCCAAATTCTTACATCAGTCTCACTGGGCCTAGAAGACAAAAATTGGAATTTTGTACTACCAAAGTGTCCACGAATTGAGGATAAAAAGGAACCTCAAAAATACAAGTCCTGGACTTGGAGTGGTGGCTCAGCAGTTACTGCGCTTGCCTGGCATGCTCAAGGACTCAAGTTCAAACCTCAGCACCACATACACAATGGAGTGTTGGAACAACGAAAGCCACATGAAAAGCTAAATAAAATTGAGTCTCTCTTTCTCTCTCATTGTCCCTCTCTCTCTTTAAAAAAAAAATACAAGTCCAACATTCTGCTCAACTTTCACCTTCCAGGAACGCACTGTGCTGAGTCATAAATAGCATAGACCAAAATTCTGGAAAATCCAAAAAGCTGTTGTAAAAGGCTAAAAACTATGCGAATTTTCATTTTATCTCAAAACACTTGCAATTCAGAACTTGCCAACAAAGAGGCATCTTGGTAAATAGGCCAAACTTTCAACTCAGACCTTAGAAGGGCCATGCACTAGCAGTGATGCTATTAGGAAGACCTGAATTCAACCACATATCAAACACTGATGAATTAAAGTTGTCAATGTCTAACCAACTGCCAGAGAATATTAAATACTACCAGGAGAAAGATAACTATCATTTATATCCACTAGAACATCAAAATATTAATAGAACATTACCAAGCCAGGTGGCATACACCTAAAATCCCAGTGACTAGAGAGGCTGAAGCTGGAGGATCACAAGTTTGAGGCCAGACTCGGCAACTTAGCAAGGTCCTAAACAATTCTGCTAGACCTTGTCTCAAAAAACAAAAACAAAAAACAAAAAAACTTGTAGGGGAGAGTAGGGAGAGAGGGGGGCTGGGAATGTGGCTCAGTGGTTAAGCAGCCCTGGGTTCAATCCCCAGTACCACAAACAAACAAACATTACTAAGCATCCAAGCAAAAAGGACCAAAGAATCAAAAAACATATTCAGCAAATGATCTAGATATTAGAATCACATGGAATTTTACAACAATAGTAATAAATCCAAGAAAACAGATAGAAAACATCTTAAGAAGAACTTGAACCTATATCAACTTTAGGATGTAAAATACAAAAATCAAAATTTAAGAACTCAATAATTAAGCATAAATCAGTACTAGACAGAAAAGATATAAATGAACTTTTAGATAGGTTAGCAGAAAATATCCAAACTGATACAGCTGAAAAAAAAAAAGGATAAAACAGTGAAATAACAAACTGTAGTCCCAGAGGAAAGAAGGGAACTAAATAATATTTGAAGAACATGTGCTCAGGGGCTAGAGGGTGGCTCAGCATTTATGAACTTAGGTATGGGTTCAAACCCCAGCACCACGTACACAACGAAGTGTCAGAGCAACAAAAGCCACATGAAAAACAAAATAAAATTGATTCTCTCTCTTTATGAAAGAAAGAAAGAAAGAAAGAAAGAAAATATAAGCTAAGAAAATTCCCCAAGTGACAAAAGGCAGTAGGCCATACACAGACTCAAGACTCTACAAACTATGTAAAATAATTACCTCCCCACAAAAAATGTTACATACAAGCACATCAAAGAAAAACTACTGAAAACCAAAGTCAAGGTAAAAATCTTAAAAACAGTCAAAGTAAGACACACTAGTTTCAAAGAAAAAGACCAGAAGCTGACTTAACAAAAATGATAGAGGAGTCAGAAGTAGAAACACTTTAAAAATGAAGGTGAAATGAACACATTTTCAGGCAAACAAAAACAGAGAATTCATTACCAGAAAATGTGCACTCAAAGTAATATTAAAAGGAGCTTCTTAGGGGCTGGAGCAGTGGCTCAGTGGTTAGAGCACTTCCCTAGCATGAGCGAGTACTCGAGTTCAAACCCCAGCACCATGTACACTATGAAGTCTCAGAGCAACAAAAGCCACATGAAAAACTAAATAAAACTGATTCTTTCTCTCTCACTATCCCTTCTCTTTTATTAAAAAAAAAAAAAGAGTTCCTTAGATAAAAGGAAAATTACCCAGATGTAAATAGAGTAAAACAGGAATAAAGACCTTCAGAAATGTAACTCTATGGACAAAAATGAGTAATAACTTTTTGAACATTGTTATTATCATCACTATTTCTATTATTCAACAACAATAATGTCTTTGAGTTTAAAATAAAGCGAACGGTAGCAGAAGAGTAAAAGAGATTGAAGTGTTGTTAGGCCCTTCCATCTACCTGGAATTGGTAAAGACAGTAACTTACGCTAGACTCAAATAAGTCAAAGCTTTATACTGTAATCTGTGGGTTAACCAGTAAAGATAACAGCATACTTATAACAAATAAGCTAAGAAAAGGGATATGGAAGAAAACGATTTGATTATCTAAAAGCAAGTGAGGAAATGAGAAGGAAACCTTATAAAGGACAGAGGTAGAAGCAGAAAAATAATTAATTTAAACCCAAATGTTGCTGTATATTAATGTAAGCCCAAATAATAGAGTACTTTAATGTAAAACAACAGAGATTATCGAATTTAGTAAAAAAGAAAAAAAATACCACAGTGTGATGCTTAAAGAAACTCTTAAGACCAAAGAAAGAATTAAAGGATAAAGGTAGAAAGAGAAAAGGTGATAAAAATAAAGAAAAGGTCAATTCAATAGGAAGATACAACAATAATAAATTTATTTGCAACTAATAATTTACCCTTAAAGTACGAAAGGCAAAGCAACACACAATGGGGCACACATATAATCCCAGGGCCTTGAGTGGCTGAGGCAGGAGGATCGCAAGTTCAAAGCCAGACTTGGCGACTTAGTAAGGCCCTAAGCAACCAAGTAGTGGGCTAAAGGTAGCTCAGATCAACGGCAAAGTGCTTGCCTAGCATGCATAAGGCCCTATTTTGCATTGCTGAATGACATCCGGCAGTGCAAAATAATTTTTATAGTCAGTAATGATACACTAGATTGAACATGATTAATAAACTTGATTTAAATGATATATATGGCAAACCACATTTCCTACAACTGACCACAAAGAAGGTGTACCTACAATTTCAAATGTACCTACAATTGAAATCATACAATGGTCCCAGACAACAAAAATATTAAACTAGATATCAACAGTAAAAATACAGCTAGAAAATCCCCAAGTGCTTAAAGATTAAGGAATGTATTTCTAAATAATCCACGGGTCAAAGTAGAAACCACAATGGAAATTTTAAAATAATTTGAATTAAATGATAATAAAAATAACATATATTGGACTCATGAGATCTACATAAAGTTTCATTTAGAGGAAATTTCATATATATAAATGTATACGTTAAGAAGCCAGCATTTCGGGGCTGGAGTGGTGG